>JAEMPF020022494.1:0-12354 GCA_022496165.2 Catalaphyllia jardinei | reverse complement strand
TACAAGGTAGCCAACTCCCAGTTGGCTTGATAGGTCAGTTGGTAGAGAACTGCACCGGTATCGCAGAGGTCATGGGTTCGAATCCCGTTCAAGACTCAATTTTTCAGGCTTTAATTTCACAACCGCTTAAGTTGTGTACATAACAGCGATCATCAGTCATATCTTCATATCTTTCTTCTTCATATATTCACTTGTACTTTAACCAAACTTAACAAACGATTAGTGCTCTGTGTTTCGACAAGATAACGTCTAACGTTGACTAGAAACACTTTCATTACCTTGTAATTCGTCCTCTGGTTTTAACTTCATGTTCCATGTACATCCTGCAGGATGGAGGAAATTCAAGAAATTGTCCTTAACTACAAAGTTGGTGATATCAACTGGCGTTGTCACGTTTATGATTTTGGTGCTGCTCGCCACTGTGTTCTGCTGCAAGAAAAACAAGACTGCTACCGCTGACCAGGTGAAAGTCAAGCCTCCTTCCTATGACGAGGTTACCTCGACCAAGACCAAGGTCCCAATGCAGCCCCTGATCAATGAAGTTTAAGGCAAACAAAAAAGGCCTTTGTAAATAGTAACGTATTGCAGTGTTTCAGACTGTTCTAGTTTTGGTATTTAGATGGTTTGACCTCTCGAAGCAGTCTATATTTCTTAAAGGAATTGTAAATATCAGAGTAAATATGAAACCTAGAATTTTTTAGTGGGAAAAAAATGCGTTAAACATTTTAGTAATCAAACCACATTGATAAGCAAATAGGTAAAATGGTCCGCTTCAATAGATAGTTTTTCGTTCAGTTCCATGTAGGAAGCACACCATTTTGTACTACAACTTACAATTGTGTGCAAAACAATATCTTAGAAAATAGTTGACATTATTTGCAGAGTTACTTTAATCGATAAATTTACTCTTTTTTCAGTGTGAGGGATTATTTTAAAATAATCAAACAAAATAAAATAAGCAAACTGTCGACCAATAGTTGATGATTTTTATTCTGTTTTGTTTAAGTGTGAGCTCTGTCTCCAGATGACTCCAGATGAAAAGTCTGGACTGGGAAACGTTATGTTCGTAACACAGTTACCGTCTTTGCATCACCCATTTTAAGATATTTCTCTGTAACATTGATTTAAGAACACCAACGGCAATGTTCTTGTTCTTTCTTGAGGATTTTCAACTATTTTCCACAGCCCACAGGCTGCGTGGCAAGTCGATAAACATGTCCGTAAACTTGAAGAAAGTCACATGGGAGGAGTATGATTTACCACAAAATGAAGTACAACAAAACTATTTCAGAAAATAAACTGGACATGTAAAACTATCGCAAGGTAGTCTGCCTGCTGTTATTAAAGGCGCTACAGCACCCTTCGTGAATCTTTAAACGTTTAGGGGAGCAATCAATACAATTAATACCTAACTTAAAATATTATTTTGCCGGTTTCATTCAACTTAAATGTGATGTTAATGGCTAAAAATGGCTCATAACTTGCGACAATGCTCCTATATAAGCGTGACAAACGAAAGGGGAGGCTGCTAACATCCACGTTGAATCTAGGTGTTTGAGGGTCTGGAAGGGGGGATCCTGATCCCGCATTCCCGCTCCTTTTTCACGAGAATCCCGTATCCCACACAGTTTCTTCATCACTATCCCGAATCCCGTTTTTCTTTCCCAGAAAAAGATACATTAAAAAGTCTAATTTCTAAAAAAGATAATAAATGTAAGGTGTAGATTGGCCCATTCGATATACTTGAATATTTTGAATTTACGCCTGCTTTTCAGTAAAGATTCCTACAAAAAAGAAATAGCTTTTTGTACGTCAGTATGATAAAAGAGCACGAAATGACAGTCATAACCTCGGGTTTTATTCTGAGGCCTTTACTCTGAGCGATTTTTGCTAATCGCCTGAAGGTTTTTAAGTGCTTCACGATGTTGGATAGGTCGTTGGGTTCGTCACCGCTTAGTGAACATTGAATTTCTCTTTATGGATCGCCGCGAGGTTCTGGCGCTTGAACTAGCCTCGTCGGTGGCCACAAGATAAAATGAGACCAAGCTTAAGGCAAATAGCCATTGTTAGAGCTTTGGCTGGATTTAACGATCTTAGGTTAACACAAGAGTAGAATTTGTCACGCCATCCATCTACCGGAAGAAAACTTTCACAGGCCTCTACACTAAATGGGATACCTTCACTCCACGAAAGTACAAAATAAATCTCATCCGCTGCCTCACTTATCGCTACTACCGTCTTTGTTCATCTGGCTCCTTGCTACAATCGTCAGTCAATGATCTTCGAAAACTCCTTCTTCTGAACGGCTACCCACAAGGCATAATCAACTATCATATCAACGATGTTTTGAACAAAAACAGACATCAGAAAAGCAACCCTGTGTCTACAGTTCCTAAGAAAGATATCGTTATCCTACTCCCCTACTTAGGTTTGCAAAGCAACCAAGTCGCTAAACGCCTGAAATCTTGTGTGTAGAAATTCTACTCTTGTGTTAACCTGAAGATCGTTTTTCAGAGCACTCGGTGCATAAAATCTTTCTTTCCTTACAAGGACCGTATTAATCGTTCACAACAATTCTGAGTTATTTACAGAGCAAATCGCTGGGATTGTAATGCTTTTTACATTGGTAAGGCTTCACGATAGAAAAACCGAACATTTTAAGGCCCTCGCTAAAAATGACAATACTTCAGCCATTGCTGACCACGTCAAGGCCACTGGACATAACATCAAGTGGCAACATTTTGATATTTTAGCGAAGGGCAAAACAGACTGATCATTGTAAAATAAAAGAAACCTTATTTATTCAAGAACTTGAGCCAGCTTTCAACGTCAACGTCGGAAGTGAAAAGCTGATGCTTTATTAATCTGTACTAGTTTTATAGTTTACTGTTAAGTATTTGCTTAATCTAGGTTCCAGTCCTCTCACCTTTATTATATATATATATATATAGCTGTTTTAAATTTCAACGGTTACTTTTGAAAATGTATGTAGAGTACATACGAAACGTCAAGTCATAAAATGTACAAATTCAACATGTTTATCACTGCTGTTTGTGTTTTATAGGGGACAATTTTCGAAATCAGCATAGTTTACCAGATCATGTGTACTTAAGACATCTGTCGACCGAGTGTCGGTCGATACTATCGGCCGATATGGCGACCGACGCTCGGCCGATACATCGACCGACACTCGGCCGATATGTCGGTCGAGTGTCGGTCGACATGAACCGACAAGCATGTCGGCCGATACTTCACCGCCACTCGGCCGCCACTCGGCCGATACTTTACCAACACTCGGCCAACACTAAGCTCACTTGGTCAGCTCTTGGTACCGAATTCTATCTTCCCTGCTCTACTGAGAGAGGCTTTGAGTGGCCGTCGTCCTTTTTTGGCCTTTAACTCCGGCAATATTCATGTCTTTTTTTCCAGCTATGTTTTTTCCTCGTCCTCGCTTTTATATACGACCCTCGTTACTTTCTGATGCAGCAGCATTTGGGGATTGTTGCTTTTGGAGGCTCGTTATTTTAGGGGAGCAAAAGATGATATAAAAATTTGGTACGATTGCGCTCTCTTCCTGCCACGTGGATGGGTTTTTCAGTTCTAGACCCCGTGATATTTCACAACTCTTGGTGGCATAAGCAAGATCTTCCCTGTTACAGAGTGCGTTTTATCAGAGTACAAAACACAGAAAAAGGGCTCGAGAAATGTAGTAAACACCCACCTGCGCGTTTTTTTTTTTTACATTTCAGTTTCTCCTGTTCTCAAATACAAGTCGTGTTTTACCATACGTATTATCATACGTATCGATTGGACGCTCCGGGATATGTTGGTGTGTTTCCTACTCAGTGCTTGTCGAGAAGTTGCATTACATATGTATTCGAAATGGCGGCAGTTTGAGCTGCATCCTCGCTCTATCAACACACGAGCATAGGCGATGGGCTCTTCTTTCGCGTCACCTGTTGGTAAGGAGATTGCTGCTATCTCAGCAAAACAACGGGTAACAGTCGACCGATACCTCACCGACTGTCGATCGCAACTGAGCATGGAGTCAATAACTGGTATGCTATTATACCACGTGGACTTTTCTGGCACTGGTTGAAACAAAATACTCTCTGACAGATTCAATTAGATGACTATTAACCAGGGACACTCTGTAGTTTGGTTTGAAAGGTTACACCAGCAACTTTGGTCACTAGAAAGTTTATTTGGGTCGTGACGATTTCCGAATTCCCAACAAACAGACGAAAAATCCCGCCGCAACCCATGGCCAAATTTTGGCGAGTCCCGCTTCCCGGGGAGCAGTCAAATCCCGGATCCCGTCAAGATATTTATCGTTTTCCCGATTCCCGCACCGTATTTTGGTCATATCCCGGATCCCGAGAATACCCTTCCAGACCCTGTTGGGCTACGCAGCCTTCGGTGTACCCGGACGTGTCGCAATTAACCTTCTCCTTTTCTTTTTTCGCTGATTGGTTAAAATGGTTTTATTAAACACTAAGATTATGAGCTGGAGTTTTCTATCGCGTGATAATTTTTGCGCGATAGAAATCGAGAACGAATAATCTAATTGTTTATTAGTATAAACAAGAGACCACCTCATTTTCTCTTGGCATAAATCTACTATTACTCTTCCCAGTAGACCGCGACACCCGCGAAATTTTTTGCCGCCTTCAGAGTAACGTTTTTGATGCCGCGAGTTTGTTTCAAATCAATCACGTTGTGCTTTGAAATGCACCACGTGAGGACATTTTTTCTGTGTGGCGTCATGACTTTTTTGTGCTACGTGATGTTCATTCACAACATTTTTATCTTCAAGAGAAAACGAGTACTTGAGAGGCGTTCGATCGTATCACTGCAAGAAGAGACCCATACACATAAAGCGCTTTACGAAACTTTTTTGCTGATCGATACTAACACGATATTCATATTCTCACTTCTGACTGGTGTCATAGATTCTGTTAAGTTTAGTTTTGAGCCCTAAACCGACGTATCTTAACTTTTCCTTTGCCAATCCCTCCCCTTAATTGATTAAGGCTTCGTTTAATACAAAGGGGGCCGTGAACCCCTTAAAAATATAGAGGATGTTTTCATGAGTGATTCAGTAATTTGATAGCAAATTCAGAGAACTTAAAACGGTAGACTAATTTAAAAAAGATCAGGAAGGTAGACCTTGCCAAACATATCTTACCTGATAATTGTGTTAACTGTACTCTTGTAATTATTTTTAGGTGGGTGGGATTATAGAGAGAATTATATAGGAAATCTAGGGGTACTATTAGTTTTTAGCATTGTAGATAGGTGTCCATACTTAGTGGGAAACTGCTATTTTACCTAACATGTTAACAAAGTTATTATCATTATTATCATAATCATTATTAATATTATTATCAGGATTAACTATTAATTAATTAATTATTAGGATTAACTATTAGGGCATTTCGTGTTTTTTATTGCTATTTATTAAAATCTCATCAGTTTTTTGATTCAACGGTGTTATTAGTACCAGTGACCTTAAGGATCAAGACCCTCCCTCCCAATCCTATGAGGTCAAGCATGCACCTTTTATTTCTTCAGTCCCTCTCATTCGCCTTGTTTGCAGACTAGGTTCCTTATCTTTTAATCCTTAGCTATCATATTCGCAACTTAGTTTGAACAGGAGTTTGAAAGGTTACTAATACATTTTGCCCATTTTCAGTGTGCTTTCTCTAGATTAGATTATATCACAACATTTCAGTCCCAGGAATGAGACAACATTGGCAATTCTGAAAATTCTCTTTTAGAGTTCAATTGTTTTAATTTATCACTCTTTCAATGTGCCATCTTACATGTAACAAACTGTTTGCAAACAGTAATGAAATGTCATGTCCCAACACCCTGCCATAAAAGGAAGTCTGGGAACAGGTGTTAGCCACAATGACACTGCCAGGCTGGTGAATTCTTCAAGCTAAATTGGGGAAATGACACTAATGGTCAATAAAGCTGTCAAAAAATTTAGTAATGGTAATAGGACTGAGTGGAGTCCAATTTGAATTGATCTGTAATCATATGAATGATAACAAAATTGAACGACCACGCACTAGTATGATTACAGACTGAACTGGGACAACACAGTTTTATTACCAATATTATTAATCATGAAAGTTACAATAATTATTTCTGAGAAAAGAATAGCCAAGTTATGAAAGAGGCTCAATTGCTTAAATGCTACCAAGGTTGAGATTGGTTGATTTAAACCACAACTTTGAATGTGATTGGTTGATTTAAACAACGACTTTAATCTGATTGGCCACAACTTTGAATGATTGATTGACTTTGCATGTATTTTACTAAATTCATATCTTATATATCATCACTATTATTGAACTTATAGTGTATGGCAGTTACCTTTATGAATAAAGTTTTTAATTTATTTTTAATATTATTATCATTATCATTATATTATTATTATTATTATTGTTCATATTATTATTATCATTACTGACAGTGATGAGTGGCCATGAAACACAACTTTGTTCCCAAGGCTTTTTCCTAAAAGCCCTGGGAATGAGGTTGTATGAAACATGGTACAGTGGAACTGAACAGCAAGACTGATTGACATAATCTGTTGTTTAGGGACTTCCCTTCATCTGGTTCTATAATGTTGGTGATAATCCCTCATCTACTCCCCTGAGAAAAAATGAGAGAATTCTTCCTTTCTACCTTGTGATATTTTTAGGGAAATTGAAAAGGTCCCCCCCTAAAAAAAAAGAAAGAAGGAAAGAAAATAAATAATCCATAAATAAATTTTATCTTAAAATATGTTCTGAAGGAGCTGCTCATTAGGAAAATATATTTTTTTTTCAAGGAAAAAATGAACCGATAAAAACATTCAACAAACCATTTTTCCAGAGCTCCTACATTTTTTAACTCACATAGGTCAATAGAATTTATTTGCTTTCACACTTCCAGACAGACAAAAACACCACAGAAAGGAGAATATTGTTACTCTGTCTGAGTTGCTGGTTTTTTAAAATGGAAACACTTCCCATATTTGACTTTCAAAATTATTTTCTTAACAGTGCAACAATACCAAATGCATTTTGAAGTGAAGAAGTGGAGTAATTAATATCAAAATAATACAAACTGGACAGTGCAGTTTAAAAACTTTCTATTTCAATGATATTAATGACTAAGTATGCCAATCTCTTACAGAATGCAACTTTTGGTTAGGTTGCACTTTACTGGCAAGGAAGAAATGATTATCACCCAAGAGTGGCTTCATATTTTTATTGTAATTTCCCTTATCAGTAGAGAAATCACATTTGGACAGGTCCACTGATACTCTTAAAATGTATGTTAAAGATGGGAAAAGCAGGTTGCATCATCCAAATCATAGCATTGCATGCCGGTGCGCAGGTGTATATGCCAGCATGGCAACACCTAAGACAAACAAAACTATTTAAAAAATATGTCATCCGTTCAATGACTCACCCTCCATCAGTCACAAAAGACCAACAACCAGATCTTTACCAGTTTAACAAATTGATGTCAGTTTTTAATGCATCTGTCATGTTATTGATCATTAATTTTGTCAGAACGTTGTCAAAGTAGCTGCAGATCACCAAGTGATGACAAAAGTCAATGTCAATAACTGGACACATGAAAAACTAACATCAAGTTGTTTTCTTCCAATAACAAATTATTGTCTGCCCTCGCTTGTTGATGCCCTGCTTAAAATCAATAATTGATTTTAAGCAGGGCATCAACAAGCGAGGGCATGTATCTGTCTACTTATTGACAATGAAAATAATTGGTCATAATGAGGGCGTGAGAATTTCTGCAGTTATTTTGGTTAGAAAAAGTTTTATTTGTTAATAAGGGTTTCTGAGGAAAAGTCCAGTGTAAAAAAATCTTAATAGAAAAAGTACTGTCTTGTAGTTTAACAAAAGAAGTTCAGTAGAAAACGGATTAAGAAGAAAAATAAGTAGTTCTATTGTAGTATTTCTCTTACATGTGGGTATTTCCTTAAAGTGCCTATGAAGTAAAAAAATAATTGCTGCTTATTTGAAAGGCTTTTCAATGTAAAGAAGAAGGGCATTTTCCTTGTTAGAATATCTTTCTTCATTTTAGAGATATTCACGTTTTTGCATTATGCAAATCAGGAAAGTGATGACGTCATAAATAGTTCCACTTAAATAATAAAATACTCAATCAAAAATATCCCCAGAAATATTAACCTCTTACTAACCCGAGCACAAGGGCTGTACTGGGGAATATTGGCCCAAGGTTGTGACAGTACAGACCGAGCACAGCAAGGTCTGTACAAAAGTGACCGGGGGCCAATATTCGCCAGTATGGCTCAAGCAAGCTTGGTTAGTAAGTAGTTTATTATGATGGCACTCGGGCAATGCTTGGTTTTGTTGGCTTTCAAAAACAAAAAATACACAGCATTTGACCATTTCCATGGAAACGGTCTGTGTGGTGAAATCCTCATCAAGAAAGAACCAATCAGAGTGCTCAGATTTCCTTCAAGACTTCCTTGCCATAATTATAATAGAGCAGTATTCTTCACTTCAAATGTACAATCATAAAAAAGAAACAAAATGACACCTACTATGTTGCTGCAACACACGGGGCTCCAGCCTCTTTCTTTGAAAAACCAAATATCTTCATTTGCAACTTTTTAAAGTGGGACGGAGGGTCTTGCTTGGAACACACATGGTTCCCATATTCTCTCTAACTCTCCCCATTAGAGTGATATGAGTGGATGATCCTTGATTAATATAAAATCTGGGAATTTTAGTTTTAATTAAAACAGGTCCAGTGGCATAACTGTTGTCATGGAAACAACAGAATGGGCATCATTTTGTTTCTTTTGTAATGTTCAGTTATGGTGCCAAGTTTAATGAAAACTGCTTTGATATTTCCTGAGATATTCATGATTGAGTGTTGTACTGTTTTAGTAGAACCACCTATGGCATCATCACTTCCCTCATTTGCATAATACAAAAACGCAGATATCTCTAAAACGAAAAAAGATGTTCCAAAAAGGACGGGACTTGTCCCAAAAATTCAAACTGGTTTGAATTCGTGAGACTAGTCGCTGGGACCAAAGTGACTAGATTTTGAAGCAAGAGTGGCCAGTTCACACGATGGAACTGGTTCCTGCAACTTGTTGCAGGGACTAGTCCCCTCGTGTGTGCCGACCTTTAAAAAGAATTGCAAGCACACCACGCACCCCCTCAGTCCCTGTTCCTACCCTACAACAGCACAGGTTCCAGGATTCCATATCTTCCCCCAACATAATTTACCATAATACTCCCATACTGCAATACAATCTTTTTTTTAATTTTGTCACTACAGACAAACCTAGATTCAGACTTAAGATCTCTGACTTTGTGGTCCACTTCATCTCCACTACTGGCGATGAAAGCAATCAATTTGGAAATTTCCTTATATGTGTTGGTCTAATATTATTTATTATTGCTCTCAGATTCCTCTTTCCCCTTTGGTGAAATTAAAATTATTGGTCTAAAAAATAAACTTGTTTAAACAAATTAAAGCAGAGGTAAAAATTGAGCCATAAATTACAGTATGATTCTGGTATCAGGATATTAAAATATAATTAAACTATTAATATCCATATGTTGAAAAGACAGATTACGGCTTAAATTGACCTTCATTGCCAGAGACATTAAAACCCCAAAACATCTGATTCTCAACACAGGTCAGTGAGGATATTCCCAGTTTTGCTTTTGCCAGCTGAGTGAGTGAAGCACTCTGACCCCAAAATATAGGTGATAATGACAAAGGCAAGGACAAAAACAACCTCTGTCAATTCAATAAACACACTAGTAAATTCCCTCTAAAATATTCTCTTCAACACCTTACAATAACATTTTGCCAACAGTATAAATATTGAACTCAATGCTTTACATGCTTCTACCATAAGATTCAATTTTTACCCCTTGAGTCAAAATTTTTACATGTATCACATTGAATTCCACAACAGAGTAAAAATGCTGTTCACCTTTTGCAAATATCTGCATCAGTTCAAAAGATACTTGTATTCAAGTTTGAAAAATGAGTAAAATATGCAAATGATATGACTGATGATGTCATACACTCAACCCAATATTACACCAAGTTAAGACCATGCAGCAGAGATCATTGAAACCTGGTAGGCTTATAGTTCTACAGGCAATAATTGTATCACTAATTATCTCTTTGCAGGTACTCATTAGACACTAAGTTAAACACTACTAACATGACTGAGTTTGAGTTTTTTCTGATAAACAAATGTCTCAATTATATGGCAAATGCACACATTCACCCACCTTTATTTATTAAACAGACATCTCCCCACCAAATTCATTATTTCATTCTTTCTTGATGAGATGGAAAGTGGATGTCGGCTAAACTTCAGAATACCCCGCAACTTATTAGCATCTCATTGCATTGAATAAGAATAGCAACTATTGTTATATTCCTCATTCTTCAAAGCACACTGGCACATGTAAATGGAGTTTCGGGGTATTCTGAAGATGGTACTGGATGTCATTTAAACATTCATCAAATAATAAACAAAGCTCCTGCTGCTACAGAGCTACATTGTATCCCCACCAGATTAATAGAAGATGAGGTGTTCAAAAACAAATCTTTGGAAAAACAAAAAACTGATCGTCGGGGTTGACTTTCTCTGTCCGACCTCATAGCTCAGTCGGCAGAGTAACGGTAGATCTATTCCTTTGGTCGTGGGTTCGATTCCCACCAAGGTCAAAAGATTTTTGTTTACCCTGGGTTAAATTAGCACTAAAATTTACACTTCAGAGTTAATTCTCTGTTACATCATTTGTGTTCATAGTGCTACGCTGCACAACATTCATATGTACCCTTACTGGTCCTTACTTTCTCTTCGCCGTGATTCACCATCCTAATCGACCCCGACTTTCTCGACTTTCTCTGTCTGACCTCATAGCTCAGTCCGCAGAGTAACGGTAGATCTATTCAGGAAGTCGTGGGTTCGATTCCCACCGAGGTCAAAAGATTTTTTCTTTACCTCATGTGGTTCCCTGATTCCCTTTACTAGGGCTGGGTTATTCATGGGTTAAATTAGCACTAAAATTTACACTTCAGAGTTAATTCTCTGTTACTTCAAAAATTTAATACCCTATTTGCGACTGTTGTGGCTGACACAGCTACCTAAACTTAAGTTTTGAAGGCCTTTTAATTATGGCCTTATCAATAATGATGAAAAAGTAGCTTCTACGTACAAAACCCATACCCTATTTAAGACCAAAGTGCCAAATCGATACGCTATTTATGACCAAAATGGCTGAAAAACCAAACCGCTTGTGCCACACATACCTACATAGGTAGTTCATATAAGGGAGTGCCCCCCCCCCTTCTGGGGTCACAGTGGCTGGGTAAGGATATTACCATAGAGAGCTAACTCTAAACAAGTGCCCAAGAGGTCGATCCCAGGCCAGCATTGCAGTCAAGACAATACAGAGGAATTAACAATTAACCACTGGATGACTGAAGGACAGTTACAAGAGGCGATTGGTCGAAGAATTGGTCGTCGCCCATACAGATCTACTCATAGACTGCTTCACCCCTGAAATCTGATATCCCCCCAAACGCATTTACAATCAATTCTAACTCGCAACATTGATTATTTCTTACAGAGAAACAGTATTCAACACGAGATATGGAAATAGGATACTAACCTTAAGTATACGATTCTTCTTGTTGTTTCCACCACACGCACGTGGATACTGAGCTTTAACTATGTGTTCACTGACAACGACTTTCAGAACTAAACGGCTTCTGTTAAATATGTTCCCGTTGTACACAGTGAAAACTATGGCCAGCAATACTTCATCCAGGTTATTGTTAACATTATAGGCTATTTCACTTAGTGTATCACTAAATCAAGAACAGCAAGAACCAAAAGTCGGAACAACACCAGTTTTGCAAATGTGTAAAATCCGCCATTCGATGACAGAAGGCTATCCGTTATTTTCCTTTAAAATAATAATGAACTGTTCTCTTTTGCCGAAGGTTTTGCTTAAAAAGTCAGAGAAATATGCCTGCAACATATTTCTACCCTCAGTTAGAAAGGAAACGAACCTGATGGTTTGTAAATAGAAGAAAATCTTGGCAAATCGAAACGCCATTTTTTCGCTGCACGAGCTGCACGGCCAAGTTTAACCGGATGTGACGTCACTTTTTGTAGAGATGATCCAGATACGAAATTTTCAGGAGTTTTCTGCCCCGCCCCTGCCAAAGGTAATAGACCCTTCTCCAAAATGGCGGCCGAAAATTCAAATAAGTCAAACTTAAAAATGTATACCAGCACTTGAAAGAACACCT
>JAEMPF020022493.1:0-12355 GCA_022496165.2 Catalaphyllia jardinei | reverse complement strand
ACTCTGCATTACCACTTCCCACGTACAGATTTCTTTTGTTTTTTTTTTAGTATAATGGAAGGAATCAGAAAAAAAGGTGATCTGCCGAAAAAAAGTGCGGGTCACCGAGCATCCAACAAAAATATTCGCACACCAAGTTAGTGCAGAGTTCATCAGCTCTATATTTTGTTGAGTTTCGACTCGGTGCGCGCGCTTGAAATACATGACGTGGCACGCGCGTGCCTAATGAATAGCGTGCGCACTAGTGATGCACAGTAGCAATGGGCGCAAATGTCCTTTTTAAGGCGATTCTCGAGTAAAAGAACCCGCCATAGATTTTTTATGAAACTTGGTATGGTGTCATTACAGAACAAGGAGATGTTAAAAACGTAATAAGAAGAGGGGGTCACCGTGCTTGTTTTCATGCCACTGACGATGCTGACAAATATGGTTATTTAGGTGACTTTTGATATCTCAGTGCGGGACAAATCATGAAGCTCGATTATTTTTCAATGCGGCCTGTTATATCACGCAGAGTTCGACTTCCTTTGATTGCTTATTCATCTACGTCCCAGAAAAAATGGCTTCAAATACTTTGAATCATTTTATCCTTGAAAGGAAACATTATTTGGACTTGCTCTACTGGGCCCGTTACGTCTCTATCTGTAGCATTTATTTCATTTGACACAAAAGTAGCCATAGATTTCTGCCATTTTTTTCTCAGTTATTGCGGATATTGTTGTGATTGAATTTATAAAATAAAACGTGCTCGTTAGAGAAAAGGAGCTTTTATCTCGCTATCGAGCTTAGTTTGAGGGAAATCCCTTATGTTTTGTACGCGCGCGCGCTCATGTGGGCGCGCTGTTTTAAACCTTAACCAGGTAAACGCACTTTTTTCGTGGTCGATGTAATGTCTCTGCGCTTCCGAGTTATTATAGGACTATATGACGTCATACACCACACGCCTGGAACCTTGATCCCAGTCTTTCTCTTTCTTTTGGGATAGAGGTCCTCCCGGCCCAAAGACGCCAGGTTACTGAGTAATCTTCAAAATAATGGCGCGTGAGTTGTTCGTTGCACCATTTAGTTTTGTTAGCTTAGGGGAGTTCTTCAAGGTACAAAACAAGGTCAGTACGAGGAATTTATATCTAGTTCTTATTGCTAGTTCTTATATCTAGTTCTTATTTTCTTATGGACGAGAAAAGGTGTTTTCTGCGAAGGTGGCTCAGGCTCTGAGTACAGAGGTCAAACTTTCAAATGTACGAAATAAGCCTTGAACTTACGCTTTTAATTGTGATGTTTGTGTGTTCCTGGGGCAAGTTTTAAGCCAGCTATGCTGGTTATGTTTTCCTGGGTTTTTCTCCCATTTAAAATAAGCTTGCTCTTTAGTGGAAACAAAGCCCAAGGACAATTTACAGGAACACAGAAACATCAAGTCAGACGCAAGTCAAACATTTTATTTCAATTATTTTTGGGAACATATAGCACTAAAACCATAAGAGCATATTTTCCATCTTAAAATGGTAGCCCAAAGACAGTAGTAAATAAAACTTCTCTTTTTGAGTACGAGACAAGTAATTTTGATGAACTAGTTGGGCTATGTGTGGGCTTCATATTAGCACACATGAAACAGACTGTGGATCTGCTGCCCACCTATTTGGTAGAGTAATACAAAGTATTAAAGAGCCACCAGAGTTTCTATCCTCGTCAGGGATGAGAGACCTTTGTGAGATGTATATAATTATATGTTGCCAACTTTCCAGCTCAATGTTGCCCTTCATCTGGAAACCAATGCATTTTGAATTTCAGAGTTATGGCAGTGCATGACAAAGAGCTACGATTGCATTTGTTGAAAAATTTATAGTTGTGATTTCTAGCCAATTGCGAAGTAAAAGTGTTAGAGAAGATTTTAAGTAGAAATGTATGTTTGTGCAGTACAGCTAATCAGTGGCCTAGATAACCTAAGTCAGTTCTACAGGTGGCAGCTGGTAACCGGCTTTTATTGAAACCCCTGTGTATACCATGGAGGTACACTAATATGGTGGCTCCATACTGGAAGTTTGGGATAGTGCACAGACCTTAAACTTGTAGAAGATTTTTCTTTATTTTTCAACTGTATAATCCCACCTTCTTGATGTTTTCTCAAATTGGCTTTTTTTTTGTTTTATTGTGTGTCAGGGAAAGGGATCTATTTCTTCTGCTCAGTCAGGAGGCAGCATTCACTGGGCTGTTTGTATAAAACAACTTCATCTCCAGGGGCTCTTCATTTTGACTCCAACTTTCTTTCCCCGATTTTGTGCCCCTTCCAATTTACTTTCTCTTGTCCTTAACTGCTACCCCTGGGTCTTTAATGATGTCCTAGGATGTGATTTGCATTAAATGACACATTTATCAGTACTTTTTTTACTGGGACCTTGGGAGATTTTAGTTCTTTTAATGGGTATTTACTATTAGGATTTTGTTGTTAACTTCTGATATGGCCTATCACAAAATAAATTTCATAGCATGATATTTAGGGGGATTCTGATAATGTAGAAATTTTGTGATTGAGGGAAATACATGTATCTGCTTAGTTTTAATTTCAGACAGTCAAACAATTATCTGATAATGAAACTAAAAACTGTAACTAAAGTAACTATTTGCAATACAGCTGAAACAGAATGTTATAGGTACACTGTATGCAGATTTCATCAACTAAATAAATGATACCTGTTCACATCCTGGAGAGCTACCATGGCTGACCAGACTTGCAAAGACCTTGGACCATTTTATGCAATTCACATATTAATTATTAAGTGTCTCTTTTTTTTTCCATAGCTTGCTGTGCTCTGCCATGACCTCAATGTGGCTTCACTTTGGAATCAAGCTGTCAAGACCAGTTCTAAGCTCTTGAGCTTCCTGTCCCTTGGAATGTGTGTTGTCATTTACATTGACTCCTCTTTTGTAAGTAGTTGCATTTTTTGATTGAAATGGTATGCACACGTTTTCTTAAGGCTAATGTCACAAACTTTCCTGTGGCCCTGAGTAGGCATTAGTTTGGGGTTTCAACCTATACGTGTTAGATTTACATTATGACAATTAAGTCTGGTTGTCATCTGACTTACCACCCGAGCTACATAATAATTACAGTAAATCAAAGAGGTGTCAGTCTACTTATGCATGGCAAAACTGCCAGTGGAAGGAAACCAGACATTACCTCCTAATAATGCATAACTATGCGATGATGATGACAATGACATTAACAATGGGAAAAGATGTTATGTAAGCCCAAAGTGCACATTGGTTTATTTATTTATTTGAAAATAAGTCTTTACATAGTTGTTAGAGACAAGGTCACTGGAATGCTTATTTATAAGTTGTGCTTAAATTAAAGGTGATCTAAATATTATATGGATATATGTTTACATCATATCATTGGTGCATGAAAGGTGTAAAACCAGTTGCAAGTATTCCTGCAATTTTGACAGGCTATTTGTGTCTAGCTGTCTGAGAATAAATACGTTCATGCTTGGTGAGCTGCCTTGACAGTCCCTTCCCTTATCAGCCTAGTTTTCAGTACACTTACAGACAGCCATGCTTCGTGACACCAAATTTTCTTAACCATCAACTTTTAATGCTGACAGTACTATCTACCCTTGGCTAGAACCAAGATTCCCTACAGTTTAGGCATATAATGATAAATAAATATAAAAAAATAATAATATAATAGTAATAATAATAATAATAATAATAACAAATAATAATAATAATAATATAATAATAATAATTTAATAATAATAATAAATGTGATTAAAGTACAAACCTGCTTACGATTACTAGACAACCTGCATTCACTGTCAGGCTGTTGGATCTGACCTTCAAAGGTGTTTATTCCACTAAGTACACCTATTGCTGGTTTTCAGTGTGATGCCATTCAAAATAGATCAAAGTAAAAAATCAAAACAGTTCAATAGATTATGTCCAGAATCAGGGAAAAGAAAGAAGGTGGATATGCAAAGACTTCAAGGTCACAGCAATTTTTCTTATGGAAGATATGTGGAGTAACGTTTTCCCCAAATCTATAGAGATTTGTATGGAGACGCCATGTTGGTGCCCATCTAGATGGCCACCAACATGGTGGCCGAAAACCAGCAGAAACTTCTGTCACTGAGTTTTGCTACAAACGCGTGAATTTATGTCTCAAAGAACTCAAAAACATAACAATAATTCCAACTCCTTTGCAGGTTTTTGCACAAACATCACAGCTCATTCACCAGTCATGTAAATGCCGTGTCACGCAAAAGCTTAGAAATTCAAGCATAGTTTATGGCTAAACCAAGAACCCATTCGGAGTGGAAGTTTGTATGAATTTTAGTTTTTAGCTGCTCTTACACATCATGGAAGTCAAATCTCAGGAGGATTAATAGTTCTAGGGTTTGAATTTTAGTGACGTCATGTGAAAACCAGCAATTCCTGAGTTTCGTGATCTATGAAGCAAAGACTGTTCCCATATCAAATTGTTCAGGCTAGAAATTGGATTTGGAACTGGGACTGTCTGCATGATGCGCTGAATGGATCTTGAACTTTGTACAGGAGTTTGGTGTAAGAACTGACCTGCAAGGGACTTGGTTCCACCAAGTAAAGCTCTTAATTACAAAGGAGTTGGTTCCACCAAGTAAAGTTCTTCCTGAGTTTCCTGATCTGTGAGGCAAAGACTGGTCCTACTCAAAATTGTCCTGGCTAGAAATTAGATTTGGAACCCCTGGAATGTCTGCATTCGCCGAATGGATCTTAAACTTTGTACAGGAGTTTGGTGTAAGAAATGGCCTGCAAAGGAGTTGGTTCCACCAAGTGAAGCTCTTCCTGAGTTTCTTGCTTCTGCATCAAAATTGTTCAGGCTAGATACATGTATTTGATTTTGATTCAGTGCTGCCTGCCTGTGCTTAATGGCCAAAGTACTCCATATGATCTATATGATCTTTGATATATTCGTTAGCATTCTTCATGTACGGGTATATTACCAACTCACAACATGACCAGCTCTCAGCTGGCTTGACAGCGCTGTTGGCAGAGCGCTGCACCGGTATCGTAGAAGCCATGGGTTCTTATCCCGTACAGGCCTGAATTTTTTCATGTTTTAATTTCACAACTTCTTAAGTGATGTATAACTGCGATGATCAATCATATCTTTTGAATGTTCACTTGAAAACACTCTTGCTATGGTGTTTTTTCGCGGTAATGGTTTAGATATTCATTGTTTAAGTACTTGTAGATGATATCACTATTATTGGATACTGACGGATTGTGTTTATTTTAGGGTTGATGCCGTTATATTCAAGAACTGCCGTGGTGTGAATTGTCGGTGGACTTAGAAGGATTGATGGTTCAGCTGACTTGTGATGTTCAGTTGAAAGTCACAGGCGCAATTATGCGAATTATTAATATAACAGTACAGAGCTCTATGTACAACTAGAACGAGATTAGATGGTAGCTCTGTGTACATCTTTTCTTTTCTAATGAGACTTCGCTTTCTTCTGAATTGTCCAAGCTAAAGTCGTGAATAAGAGTTTTTCACAGACTTGAAAGAGTAACTGTAAAGCGCGCGAACAAAGTTTATTAGGGAGCTTAAGCACACGCGTATTGTCTCCCAGATTTTTATACTACTAATTTCTAATGGAGAAAAGATACTTTGCAATGTGAATGTGGTTGTGTGATCGGTGAGGGCAAGTTAAAAGTGAAAGTAGCTCACTTCCGGTTGCCGTTCATGCCTCAGAAACGCGCGTGCTTAAGCTCCCTATCATTGTTTAAATATTTTCGGCCAATCAGCATGAGCATGCGAAGAGTAACGAGATGTCTGTGAATCGCGGACTTCAAGAGTTGGACCTTCCCAGAGGTCGCGATTCTTGGTGTTTACCAGAAAAAGTGCGGCCTCTCGGGACGAGAATGACGGTCGAAAGCTCGTGTATATTTGCAGAAATTGTGCATGCGCGGTGAACAGCCCTGATAAATTTCGTACATGCAGGCTTCAGCATAACGTCTCATGCAGTCTGGTCTCGACTCGTTTTATAAATTTTCAAAATGGGTTAATAAATCACAAACAACTAGTGGAGTTTGAAGTGATTGTACGTCGGGGTTTTCGGCTGCCATGGCAACGCATTGGCGGTCTTTATTAAAGCACCTTAAATATCCCCGTTAATTGACCTTTTCCGCATTTCGAAAAACAGTGGCGCGTAGTGGAGATCAGGGTAGACAAAAATACAACAAATACAAGAAACTGTCCTATTGTTCGTACGCACTGAAGTGGAATATTAAATCTTTCATCATTTGCTCGTCATTTACTCCTCATTAAGTCACCGATGATAGGCCTACAATCTTGGACAGAATAAAATGAGAAATAAAACCACCCCTCCCCCCGAATCAATGATGAACTCGCGCTCTAACAAAAGCGCGCCATTTTTTCCATCATTGAAATGGGGGGAGGGGTGGTCTTAATTTCTCATTTATTTTGTCCAAGATTGTAGCTCTATTGTCTCTCATGTAAAAGATTTTTGCCACTGTTAAGTGGGATTCGCCGAAGCGTTAATTCTTTCGCCTGCTGATCATATGTATAATTTTGCATTTTCTGTTCACACTTTGTCGTCAATTAATTCTGCTGTAGTAATATCTAGTGCGCGTTGTTGTAATATTGAATTTATCAGGTGTTGTCTTTGAAAAGCCCCCTTGGGTAACGTTATTATGTGCCTGTATGTAAATAGCTTTGTAGGTTTTTCTGTTAGGTCGATATGCTGAAAGTTCATTTGTTAGCAATTCTTTGCAAAAGGATGGCTTTTAGGATTTTTCTTGTGAATTTATATTAACATGTAAACATCTACGGTACTGTTGTACCGGTTTCTTAACAGAACTCATCACGTCCCTTCAGCGTTTTCTCGTAACATAGCACTGTTACCCAGCAACATTTATCAGTAGTTTCAAGTTTCTTTATTCAAATAATTTTAATAAGTGGACTTTTTCAATGTAGAAGGGTATTGGCAACACGCATGTGCCCTAGATTTGGTGTGTACCACAACGATGTTGAACCTTATATGATACTAGGAAATTTGAACTGCAAGGGTGTTGGTGGGAGGGGGTTTGGGATGGTTGTAGAGAACATGTCTTGCAAGTTTCTGTATTGAAACTCTGTCCAAAAACTGTTCATTTTGTGTAGTAGTAAGTAGTTGTTGTAGTATTTAGTGGAATAGTGTTGTATTTGTGGACTGTTTAAAGATAGTCGTAATAAAAGCAACATAACCCTCACCCCCACGTTCAAGAAAAGCAATTCAGTTTATAGTTACTTAATCTGCTGGCACATGTGGTACATCGAAAAAAATAGGGAATGCGCAATAAGAAAGCAAAGGTAGTTATTTGGCAAAGTTCGCCATCCTTGTGGTACACTTTTTAATGCACATGTCTATTGGCAATACCCGAGTAAAATAAAAAGCGTACTTCTGACAAAGTTCAACTTTGAAAGTGATGAAAAATTCACGCAGATGGGTATTGGTAAATTCAATTCCGTTAAACTACCGTTACGTCCTATCCTTGTGGTATGGCTTTCAAAATTAGCCATGCATATTGAAACAATGTTAAGTTGTTAAGGCTCTTTAAATTCTCTGTAAACTTCTATCCTTGTGGTACGTTCCATTTGCTAGGCATTACTAGTTCCAGGCCTTTTGGCTTGGATCGTCTTTGATCCTATATTCCGTTAAAAAGTCTTGGAAATAGAACGAGCGAATCCCAGTGGAAATTTCCATTCAGGACTCGCAAGACCCATTTACAGCAACTGTCCACTAACCGATTTTCCCGAGTAAATGGTAAACACCCAAGGTGTATAAAGAGCGTACACAGTAATTGTTTCTGAAGGGTTGGGATGCACCTTTGGGAGAGTAGAAAATTCATTGTAGTAGCAAATAAGGTATGTCTCAAAAAAGATTGGATCCGTTTGCTGTGATCGCCAAACGAACTCTCAAAGCAAAACAATCGTAAAAATAATCTAAGAACTTTATTAATAAATCGTAAAACAATAACAAAGACAATTATATATCACTAGAACAAAACAAATGTAATCTTTACAGACGTCTACTTTGCAGCGAGTAACTAAGTTGATTCCTTCATTCATTAACTTAACTTATAAAATACCTTCGTTCCTTGCAGTTCTAACGCCAAATAAAACTGTGTTGCCGCCGTCATTGACAAATAAAATAAATTCTCGAACGCTTTAAAATAGATGTCTATTGGCTGCGAAAATCAGTCCAATTATTACTCCTAATCTAATCCTTTTTGTTGTGTTGACTTGCAGTAATTTAACAGTTTCGCCTAATTTGTCCTGTACCACGAACAGTCAGCAACAACACTTCAAGTTAACAAGTACTCTAGAAGTTAAAGATTAATGGGAAATCATAATCGTCAAAAGGTTCCAGAGAGCAGACTCTAACTTGCCATATTTCTCTTTAGTGCGTATCATGAAAACACCACCTCGAGTAAAAATATTGGAAACACTAAAAAAATTCTGAATGGATATGTTGCAATCAAAATGAACTTTGCGCCTTTTACTTGGATGACTCTTTTTCTTGGATGACTCTTTTTCTTGGATGATTCTGACTTGAAACATCGAAGGCACTCAACAACCTGCGTGATTTTAAATAACAATGAATCAGTTATTATAGTCACACTGAAATTGGTTACAAAAAAAACGCAAGTTCGTTTGACATATTAGGTACTCAACAAAGTCAAGAGACGAAGAAAACCTGCAATTAGCTGTTGGTAGTTAATTTCAAGAAGCTGGGAAAACCAGTACTGTCGCTTAGGAAGAAACTCGAACAATTTAACTAACTCCAGCTACCGTCAAGAACATTTAAAAAATAAATCACAACACAAAAGCACGGCTCGCGATTTACATAATATGGCCCGAGCACAAGGATCCGAAGGGGGGACGGTACTCTGGTATGGTAACAGGGCGATATGAAAGGGGCAAAATCTTAAATAAAAGGTCATATCAAGTCAAAACCAGACCCCGAAAAAGTCAACAGGCCAAGAAAGAACCCCCCCCCCCCCCAAAAAAAAAAAAAAAAAAAAAAAAAAACCAACAACAACAACACCAACAACAACAAAAAACAAAGTCCTCGAGGAAGGTTGGGTGAGAATTATAGAATTCTCCCAACCCTCCCCAAAGACTTTTTGAAGGGTTACTTTCTGGGCCTGTGGACGCACGAATCTAAAACGTCACAACCGTGTTTACATACTCTCATACAGACACACCTATCGACCAATGAGTGAGCGTGTAGTAGCTGAGTTATTTTATAATTAATAATTAGACTACGAGCGGGAGTTTTCTACGAGCAGAAAACAAGGGCGAGTAGTCTAATTGTTTTAGTCAGGAGCCCATCACTAAGAGCCTCCATGCAACTACCCCATATTCCTGTCACGGGTTTTCACAGACCGATCTATTTTTAGTTTAAATTTTTCTCGAATTTAGATCCCCATAGGAACCTCAGTGACCAATTGCAGTCACAAGCACGGACTAATGTTGACATGTCGACATGTTCACGTGAGGCCGCATTGTTTTATCCTTACCGAAGCATGCTCATGTAGACCCAACTGGTACAATCACGTGTGCAACTGTTTTCAATAAAATTCACGGATTCACAATAGAGAACTGTAAATTTATACTAATTAACTATATAACAAACCAAACGGCGCGTTACCAAACTAATTAAATAAAAATTATTGATGGCCTAGAAATATGCAAAAGCGTCAAAATGTGAAATATCACAACGTTTCAGGCATAGCCCTTCTTCAGTGTGAAAACCGTTAAAATCCCGAGACTGTTAATTTGAAAATAACGGAAAACAAAGCGCGCGGAAACTAGACGCGCGCGCTGTTTATATGAAACGGAAAACATTATTCAGGCCCTCTGGTTGCATAGTGCCGAGCCTAAAAATGAGTTCCATTTCTAACTGCTTCCGTCTGACACTGGCACCAGAACACCTCCTTAGGCCTCTTACAGCAATGTATGATAGACTATAAAAAGGTAATGAAAAACTCCTTGAAGTGTCAATGAACATTACAAAATGTAGAGTTAAAGTGCTCTGCGACCGGGAAACCACTCCACCGCTCTCTCCTATGTATAGCTGGGGGCATTGACGGCGCGAGATGCAGTACACCAACATTATCTAATTTGCAGGTAAAGCGTTCACGGATGGTTTTTGAGCTCTTGGGTCCATATACATGGACGTTGGACGATGTGTATAGGCAAGTGTGGCAGCAGAGATGTCGACATACGAAAGTTTCTGTTTCTTTTGCCTGGGACCTGTCAGAGGTGTGTACTTGGACATCTCGCAGGCTGAGATCGCGACGATGTGCAACTACAGGTGGAGCCGGGAAGATTGTTGCAGTCGCAGGGTCTGTTGTCAGGATGTTGAAGTTGTTAAACAAAATGTGTTTAACGCGCGAAGTCAAGGGGAGGGGGGGGGGGGGTATGTCAGTACCAGATGAATCCTTCCTTCGTTTTCACGCACACGTTTCTCGAGCGCCTCTTGGCGGGTAAATCCGCCTCTTGGCGAGTAAATCCGAGGGACAGCCACGGCTTTCGAAAAAGGTTTACATCTCCTGGCATTTCTGCAGGAAGTCATCATCCTTGGAGCAAAGACGGCGAAGGCGCAAGAACAGGGAGTAGGGAATACCATTTTTGCAGTGCTTAGGATGAGAAGACGTGTAATGTAAATAGTTGTGGATGTCGGCGTCTTTGTAGTGAACGGAAGTACTGATTCTGCTGCCTGAGACGCTGAGTGTGATGTCCAGGGTAGGTATCTCAGTTTGAGAAATGGTGTGAGTAAACTGCAAAGCGGGATGGAAAGTGGATACATGCGTGATGAAACCCGCCAGTTCATTTCGACGGCACGACGCTCCTACGATGTCATCGATGCACCGCTCGTAGAGTTGCGGAATGAACCCTGTATGGGTGGACAATATGTGTTCCTTCATGTCTCCTACGAAGAGGCATGCATAGTTAGCACCCATTCTACTACCCATGGCTACCCCACCAACTTGGCGGTAGTACTGTTGGTTGAAGGAGAATGCGTTTAACGTAAGTACCAGCGCAGCTAAACGGGTTAGTGTCGAAGTTGGTGGCTCGAGCACCGGCGCTTGTTGAGGAAGTAAGCCAACGCCTGTAAACCGCTGTCGTTTGATATCACTGTGTACAGAGACTTCACGTCCACAGTAAAAAGGAAGCGTTGATTACGGTTCGAATTATTGAAATCGAACGAGTTGACAGTTTCCAAAGCGTGGGTGGGGTCCTTAACGTAAGTGTTAAGTTTGCCATAAGGGGCGACATTACTTCATCGAGGAAGGCTGCGATGTTCTCCGTCGGACAGTTAAGGGCCGACACAATTGGCCTTCCAGGAGTGTCTGGTTTGTGAATTTTGGGATATAATTGAAAAGAGATGTTTGAGACGTGGTGACAATAAGATTTTTTGCCAAAGGTGGAAGTTCGTTCTTTGATATCATATCGTCCACGGTAGCTTTAACTTTGTTCTGGTATTGCTTCAGAAGATCCCGGTCATAAAAACGACCATCCGATAGTTGTCATAGTGTCTCTTGAATGTACAAAGGGCGTGACCGGACGACGACTGCTCCTCCTTTGTCAGCAGGTTTGATGACAACATCATCTCGTTTCAATAGGTTTCGATCTCAGCCTGCAAGATGCCCTAGTACACACCTCTGACAGGTCCCAGACAGAAGAACCAGAAACTTTCGAATGTCGACATCCCCGCTGCCGCACTTGCCTATACACATCGTCCACCGCCCATGTATGTGGTGGATCCAAGAGCTCAACCACCATCCGTGAACGCTTTACCTGCAAATCAGAGAACGTTGGGTACTGCATCTCGTGCCGTCGATACCCCCAGCTATACATCGGAGAGACTGGTCAAACTCTACGCGAACGATTCGGCGAACGTCTTCGGAGTGTTCAAACAAAAAAAACACTGGTGGTTTCCCGGTCGCAGAACATTTTAACTCTCCCGGTCATAGTCTATCAGACATTGCTGTAAGAGGCCTAAGGAAGTGTTCTGGTGCCAGTTTCAGACGGAAGCAGTTAGAAATGGAACTCATTTTTAGGCTCGGCACTATACAACCAGAGGGCCTGAATAATGTTTTCCATTTCATATAAACAGCCCGCGCGTCTAGTTTCCGCGCGCTTTGTTTTCCGTTATTTTCAAATTAACAGTATCGCGATTTTAACGGTTTTCACACTGAATAAGGGCTATGCCTGAAACGTTTGTGATAACTCACATTTTGACACTTTTGCCAAAAATTTTTATTTTCTTTTGAATATAAGTGTCACGCATCACCCAAGGATTAC
>JAEMPF020022492.1:0-12361 GCA_022496165.2 Catalaphyllia jardinei | reverse complement strand
GCCATTTTGAATTTTGATTCGAGGGTATCGGCTGCGAGAATAGGGAGTTTTAGCAAACCACGGCGGCTACGGCGAGGAGAGCGTCGCCAAACAAAAGGTTTAATGAGCAAAACAATAGCTGTGCACGTGCGTTTTGAATCTTGGTACATTTCTTGCCGTCGTCTGGAAAACAACAACGTGAAGTCAGTAAGTTCTATGTATTTTGGAGAACGCGAACCGCAATGGCTTATTTCTGAAAACCTCTTTTGGAATTAAATGCTGTCAGTGCATGCTTAGCCTCGACAAGCTTTTAGACCGATAGGCGTACTGAAAAGATTTGCAGAGTTGCGACATTCAAACGTAAAATATAAATTCACTTTTTAGAAGGTGTCGTCCGCGCCGTCGCCGTCGTCATTGCTAAAACTCCCCAATTATAGGGCCTGGGGCGGCTGCAAAAATTCGAAAATTCTCGGAGATCCGATCGCTTTTCAAAAGCGGTGTCCGAACATTTCTGGGATCCAACAAAGGCTGCCAATAAATGGGTGTTTTTCAAAATTATGCAAAAAAAAATGAAGCGGCCTCAGCCCCTTGCAACAAGTAACCTCATTGGATTTTAAAACACATTTGATAAGTCACAACAACACCTTTTGGTCCTAATAACACAACAGAGGTCGTATTCCCAAACGGCGGCTGAAAATAACGCGTCAAAGAGGAATGTGTCAATGACAAAGAAAGTGCCAGCCCAATCGAAAAAAATAGTAATTTTTGAATGGTAGATAGCTATTTAGGATCGGATATTGGCGTCTAAACCTTGGCGTAGCCACTCAGTGAGTAATTGTATTGATGTATGGCATTTCCCTGATGTGCTTTTTTACTAAATCTGTTGGAAGCAATACACGCATGGTCTTACGCCGAATACATTTTTGTTGTTCAGGTCGTAAAATTTCCACGTTCCTATTTGAATTGTGAAAAACAGCCGCACCTTATTATTTTTCGCGCTAATTAAAAGCATTCAAGAACTGTTTGGCTTTGGCAAGTTTCCATGACAAAGAATTTCACATGCAGAAATGAAGCATTCCAGGAAAGTTTCTTGTTAAAACTTGTGACGTGGTTGGGACCTGGCCCAAACGTAAATTCCATATTCATGAGGACTCAAGCGTCCAGCATCTGCATCGTTGTTTGTCAATCAGAAAAGCTTGCGGACGTTGTATGATGTTTACCGCACCCTTCTTCACGAGAAGCAAATTCTAACTTTGGAGGTATTTGGACAAAGCAGTTCCATTAATTTTTTCCTTGAATGGTGAGTATCAAATTCACAGGTATTCTACGCTAATCGAGAGCGATTCTTTAAACGTAATCCAAATTTTTAACCAGTCTGCTTGCTGCCTGAGTTAGCGTTCCTTGTTGAAGCTCAAACTACCTTGTGACTTATTCAAATACCCATAAAATCTGATTCTTGTGAGTGATGTGAAATGAAAAGATGACGAAATTGTTTTCTCTAGTCCAAATTTAAATGTTCTGTTGCTCGGTAGAGCCTTATTGCTAAAGTTTTCTATCTAGTTTTTTTCTTTCTTCGGCTTCGTCATTGTTTAAATTTGAACGGTTAGTAAAGCTCGCGAACCACACTCTAAATCCGCGGAAAGTTTCCTTTTCTTAAAAGACTCCATTCCATTCCATTCCATGTAATACTTGATTTTTTTTTAGTTAATGGCTTACTTAATTATGTAGCATGTTTCTTCAGTCTCAGCTCACTCATGTGCTGTCTTCTTTGTTAAAGATCAACCAGGCTTTGGAGGACAGAGCGCCAACAAGATATAAATAGAGGACGAACACAAGCAAGGAAAAGTCAACTCGTCAGATGTTGGAGGTGTAACACAAAGATAAGGATATCAGTTGAGAATTTAGTTATCTGAAACTTTTCCGACAAGAAATGGCAGTTTATATTTATAGAACAGTTTAAGAACTCTAGATTTCCAATAGTAGCAAACTTGCCTAAGCAATTTTAAATAAATTCTATCTCTGCGAAATATCATCTGCTTTTGAGAGAATTTCAAACCATGAAGGGATCTAGATTAAAAATTTAAATTGAAGCTGCCATATCTGTTGGAAAGGTTTTTGAATCTTATTTTCAGGACTAGGGAGGCTTTATTTATGAGCGATCAGTGCATTTCATAAAAGCAGTTTTTCAGTGAATTGTATCATATTCATGTTTTTGTCAGGGAGACAATTTGTCTCTGAAGTTTCGTAGAGCAAATTATTCCGTTTAACTTTATTTTTTTTACAATGTTCAGAATTGTATGTGATAGTGTTTGGGGTTGCATTGGTCGCTCAAGGTCCTGATCTAAATTCAAGAGGTACTTTCAAGGTGGCACTGCTTGGTCGAGGCATTGAGATTATGCGCAAGGTCGTACAAAGCAATCAACATCTCAAATACACTTTGACAGCCGTTGATTATGTTAGCACCTAATTGGCAAGAATTGTCAGTAAAGTCGATCCAAACAGTTTTAGAACAAGTCACCAAGTCAATGGCCCAATTTATACTAGAGACGGATCATCCGTCCAGACAGATCATCCGTCCAGACGGATCATCCGTCTAGTATAAATACGGGACGAACTATATGATACGGCTATCGGTGATTTCTTAGAAAGCGGGACAAAAAGGCCTGGGTACTAGTAAGGCCAATCTTTCGCGGCAAATTTCAAAATGGCAGCAAATTGGGCCAAAACACAGTTCGTGAAGCTTTTATCGAATAAGAGAAAAGCTGCGGAAGAAGGACTTAATTCTTTGCTGAGGATGGATGTTGAAATTGCAAAAAAGCGTATCGCGGACGAATTGTTTTGTGAAGAAGAAGTTGCTCAAGCAGCTGCTTTGTCTGCAGTCTTGTTAAGCAAGAAACCAAGGCAGGAAAGAAGTCATGATGAGCCCAGAAAAAACAACTGGTGGTCTCAAGGTTATGACAACTGGGACGATGCAGCTTTTAAGAAGCGGTTAAGGGTTTCTCGGGATACATTTGAGTTCATTCTGGCCGAAATTGAAAACGACATAACCAAAGAACCAACCCCAATGAAACCCCATCCAACTCCACCTGCTACCCAGTTGGCTTTGTGCCTATACCGACTTGCCCATGGGTGTACGTTCTTGACGGTAGGAGATCTTTTTGGCGTTGCAGCTCCGACCGCTCATTGTATTTTTATGGAGGTTTGTAAAACCATAGTGAAAACTTTGTATGATAGATTCGTTTTTCTTCCAAGAACCCCAGAAGAGTGGACCAATGAATTGCAAAAATTCCTGGAAAATTGGGAGTTCCCCTGTGTTGGAGCGTGGGATGGATTTCACGTGTATGTTTCCACAAATCTGAAGAATTTCTACAGCTATAAGAAGAGATACTCTGTAACAAATATGGGCTTTATTGGATACAACAAGAGGTTTATGTGGGCAGCAGTTGGTGCACCGGGATCTACACATGACTCCAGGCTGTTGAGAAGTTGTGAGATCTATTCACAGTTTGAAGAAGGCCATGCATTACCCAACAGGTCATTGAATCTCCATCCTCATGGTGAAATTCCATTGGCAACTGTTGGCGATTCAGCATTTCCCAGCCGTCCCTGGTTACTGAAACCGTACAAGGAGGGAACTCGAGTGCCCCAGCAGAGATACTTTAACATGAGACTTTGCTCGGCCCGAGTGGTTTCAGAGCATGCTTATGGTATGTTAAAGGGGAGATGGCGAATTTTGTACAAGAAGACAGAATGCGCCTTAGATAACATCAAAGTCATAATTATGGTCTGCATTTGTCTTCACAACATTTGTATTCACAGGAATGACCCCTGCAAAGAGAGATGGAGACTTAAAATGAACTCAATCTTATTCGTGGAAGTGGCCAAGCAGGTGATGCTGACACAATTAGAGAAGTAATATCTAATTGGTTGTGGGGAATCAGGGAAGAGAGAGATGCCAATTAACTGATAATATTCAGAAAAGCACTCATACCACTTTTTGACCACACAATATTATGGTTTCAACTTTCCCTCCATAGAAAAGTGACAGACAGTAATAATGTCATTGTTGTGTTTAAACTACAGAGGTTCCATTAGGCTTTGAGCCAGCTGTAGCAACATTTTCAGTAGTAGATTCTGCACATGTGTAAACCCCCTGAAAGGCTCTGAGGAGGAGAGTGACATTTTTTATGTAGTTGATATTTTTAAGAGGGCCATCTCCACTACTTTGTCTTGATAACTATTGGCCAATGTAAAATATTCCACAAGTAAACAAAAGACGACAAAGAACTACATGTAACAAAAACAAAACTTTATTGTAAAAAGGTGAGATCAATGTATGTTTCTGGGAAACTGCTCACCTACTCCTCCCCAAACCTAAAAGTAACCCTTACTCCTTACTTTGGGCAAAATGTTAGGTTTGGAGAGGGGTAGGTGGGCAGTTTCCCTGAAACATAAATTGATCCAAAGTGCATTAAACAGTTTAAAAGAAAAAATAAGCATAAAAGAAAATGTTATTTTTGTTTAACTCAAACCATCAATTTATGAACTGCTTGAAGAACTGACCAGGTAAATATACAAGAATTTACCATAGCAACACAACTTTTCTGACAACAAAGTTACAAATGGTAGTTTCTAACTTCAGCCATCAAACTGATTGTTTTAAGCACTGGCCAGTTTCAAATAAAAGCAAAACTCTTGATAATGTTAATACCATGTATTGACACCTGATGTCGATTGATATTGATCAAGGTCAGTTAGTTGACCTGTCGGAGATGTCATCTGGGGCAGATCAGACTGTAGCTGGGGCTGCAGATGATTAAAGCCAGTGGTTCTCTCATAATAGCTGTGACTTGTGGGTTGCTGGGCCACTTGGGTTGGTCCATGCATGTAGTGGGCAGGGTTTGGGGGATTTGTAAATTTCATCATCATTTCCATCATTTTCAACTCGTGCTGACGATTAAGCTCTGCTTGCTCTCTTTGAAACCTTAAAAACTCGGCCTGTCTTTCTTTGTCTGCATCAGCCATCATCTCTGCACGCCTTTGCTGCACTTCACCCAAGGCAGTAAAGCTCTTTGCCATTTCTTGGATGGCTTGTGATTGGCTTTTTACCCTTTTTTTGTCACATGGTTTCACCTGAAGAAAGGCTTTTTTTGGTTTTCTTTTTTTTTTCACCAGAACTGTCACTACTTCCTGCAGCGCCGCTCATTTCATCCACTGAGTCACTATCTTCGACTCTCTCCTTAGTGCTGGTTTCCTCGTCTGAAGGTGAAGACTCTTCTGAAAGCACATCACTGGGACTGGAAGCCGTATCCATGCTTCCCATGGTGTCGGAGAATATTGGGTTTAAGATGGTGAACCACTCGGGTTCTGTTTTGGGTGACTTTCCGCTTCCCTTTTTCACGCGATCAGTAAATTTTCGCCACTGGGTTCTCAGGAACTTGTATTTAATGCGAAGCTTTGCTGGACTTGTGTCCAATATAGTGTATTTCCGTTTGCTTGTGGACTTGCTTTTTTTCCCTTTCATTCTCTTCTTTAAACTCGTTCGACAACATGAGCTCGTTAAATTTCTTTGAGATTTCTTGAAAGACTTCGTTGTTTGTAGACTTCTTTAAGGCGAGTGTTTCCAGTCGAACCGCAAATTCTGTTTTCTCGTCAGCTAGCACGAGTGCAAGGAATTTTAGTTCCGTTTCAGTCCAAACCCGTTCTTTTTTGGGCTTTCCCACCGAGTTGTCCGCCATGTTGAGTTTACTATTTTTCGCAAAATGACCGCTGGCGTTATGTAACGAGGTGTTGATTTCATCGATAGTCCGTCCTTCGCCCGCATTTATACTCACAGACGGATGATCCGTTCAGACGAATTATCCCCGGTAATTCGTCGATGAAGACGAATTATCCAGATACTTCGTCTGGACGGATGATCCGTCTGTTTGCCAGTATTTATACGCAGACGAATTATCAGACGAACTATCGTTCTTTGCCCAAATTCGTCCCAGACGGATGATCCGTCTCTAGTATAAATCGGGCCATTGATTTTTGTCTTAGTATCAGTCAGTGAAGCTGAACAGGATTCGATCAATGTTTACTAATTTTGATGAAAGTCAATTAACAAAATAAACGGTAATTTGTTGTGCAAAATGAATAAAAAATATCGATCGTTTATAAAACAAACCAATTTTGGACGAAAAGTAAGAATTTTAACTTTTTTAAAGAAATTAAACAATTTCGAACAATATTTAAAAGAGACTGTTCATTTTATAACGATGTTGACCTTGTAATTAAAAATGCCTTTGCATATTCAAAGTTAAAACCATTCAAGAACATGAATAATTTGTAGAGACAACGACAAAAAAATTATTTGAGGAAGAGCAAAGAGTAAATGATGCATAAACTCATTTACTTTCACAAAGACACTGGCCTTGGGACCGGTTAGATAGTTATATTATTTACTCAATATACACTTGACATGCAGGGCCACCTAGAGGTAACTTATTCAAAGTGAATATTTGTTTCTGTGCACTGGAAAAAATTGTGTGCTGATCTCATTTGCCGAGACATAATTGTTTTAATTTGAGGCGTGTAAAGAAATTTGCAGTCTATCAGAAACCCATATTCTCTTGTCACTTTTGGTGAGGATTTAATGAATCATGTCTGGTTTTAACTGAGTAACAATGATCGAATCGACACACAATCGTCTGTTTACAGATTAATTTACAGAGAACAATTTGTTTCCTGTTTCTGTTGTGATTTACGGTTCACAAAATCAAATTTCTTCGGAGTAATTTACATGCAATTTCCAGTTGTCTAATGGGTTTTCCATAGCTCTTCTCTGACAAGATCTATCAAATCAAATGTGTGTTTACATTTATTCGTATCGTGATTTCAGTATAGTTGTTAAAATCGCCGGAAAAAAAGCAAAAAATCTCCTATTTCTCTCCAGAACATAGATGTGATTTGCAATTGTCTAATGAATCTTCCAGGAGTTTTCTCTTAAACATTTTTCAAACGTGTGTATATTCAAATTATAGAGGAAGATTTAAATATTGATAAAATTCTATTAGTTAACATTTTACGCTTGTGACGTGACTTAGTCGACAATAGTTTTGTTTTCTGTTTTTCTCAGTCTCAACTGTCTAGTTCGTTTTCTAGAGTTTTTATCTGTCGAAAATGTGTCAAATCTGTCTCTACATGCGGAGGATTGGAAAGCGAAATAAAATTGTAATACTCTTTGATAACCAGACATTGATCATTAAATCGTCACATAGTTAATGTTATATATTCTTTGAAGTCGGTTTCTGACTGCTACACAGGACAAAGAATGACCTAAAAGGCGTAGGTCGAAGTTTTCCAAAGCAGAAAAATGTTTGATTATTTCATTTACATCAAAACACCAAAATTGCATGTATCTTTTATTTCTTCGAGTTTTTGATGATTGTTTGGTCCGCGTTATTCGTCCTTTGTAGCAAACTGAAACGGTCTTGTGAGATATTTTTAGTTCTAGAGGATATCCGGGCAAGCTCTGACCTTTCTTGCTACCGAAAAGCATTTTGCGTTACGGAATTTTCATGATTTTTGTCAAGTCAGATTTCCTTGCATACCATGAGCTGCAACGTCGCCAGAAACGAGACTGAATTTTAAGGAGTTTTTAATTTGTTAAGTCAGATTTTCTTTTCGTTATATTAAACAAGGTTATGGCGGGCTTGCCTGTGTTAAACTACCGTGATAAAGTCAAGTTTAATAGTCAGCCCTAAAACCATGAAACACTGGATATCTATTCCCAGAATTGGAAAAACAAGTTTAAATAAGTAGAACTGCAAATGCTTTAGCACATTAAGTTGAATATTAGGGAAGTGGAAGAATTTTTAACCCGCTGATTTAAGAGACTTTATAGCGATGTTTCTCGTTACGTCACATATTGTCATTAATTTGCCAACCGGAGGTTTATTGGCTGTTGGAACAATGCATGCTATTGTTCAGTGGCTGGCAAATTTGAATATCAAAAGAAATGTTTGTAAACAAGAAACATCGCTTTCGAGTCGAGACACTCTGTCGCACCAACTCTTAAAATTTAGCGATTTCGAAGTCTTTTTCAACATTCAACTTAATGTGCTGAAACTTTGTAGTTCTACCAATTTAAACCTTTTTCTATTTATTTCTGTATATAGGTTTCTTGTTGTCTCTAAGTTTTAGAGTTGACCAGACCTTATCATGGACTGTAGAGTACACCATTTTGCACACGAAGCGTAGATTCTCGATCAAAATTCTCATTTCGTAGATTTTTAACTTTGCATTTTGCTTAAACGCGCAAGAGGGAGTACGCTACAATTTTTGGAGAAAAAATATTTTAAGCGGAAACCCGTTTATATTTTTTGCCGAGAAACTTGGCAGGGGAGACGCTGTGCAAATGTTTCTAGATTTTCCCGCCAAAAGTCGTATATATGGGGATGGGAAAAATAACCTTCACACCTTTTTTATTGATTTAATTGAATTTCACTAGTTAAGGAATAAATATTTAAAAGCAGATAATTGATTGTTTAATTAAAAATAATGAAGAATACAATCTTAGTTGATGTTTAATAAGAAAACAAAATACTTGAAACACAAGTGTTTGATAATTTTATTGCTCAAAACTATATTAGAAAATATTTTTAAAGAAAAATTCGGCGCATGCGTATTTGGGGCGCCCGTATTTTTCTAACTTTTTTGGCGGGAAAATTAAAAGTTTTTAAACAGATGTTACTTACAACGCAAGTAGAGCAAAATTATTTATGAAACGGCGTATTTTGCCGCGTATTTTAAGAATTTGTTGGTGAGAAAATGGACTTTAGAGTTTGTCACCAAAATATTAGCCAAAAATATTATAGAAGTAACATGACAGAATTTCTTCGACAAATACAAATTAATACACAAACTTGGCAAGAGTAGAATACTTTTACTTGCTACTTTTCGCTACAAATACCTAAACAAAACATTAGCCCTTTGAAATTTTTCTAAGGCGAGACTTCCTGTTTATTAATTATACTACAAGTCTGTTTTCTTTAAAACGACTCTGAAGGTTTTATCTGTTGCATAAACGCCTAACAACTCCATCGTAGGTTGATGCGCCAATTCAAACGGTACGACCTCACCGCACGCGACAAGCTTACGACAAGTAAACAACACGAATTGTTTCGTGTAATCCAACTTTTGAAGCAGGCTGTAAATTTTGTAAATATAAAATAATTCATATTGTACACTTGCCGTAACATTGTGGTGTGCGGTACGTTGTACCATATAATTTCGCGCATTAACCTGTGATGAAGTTGTTGGGAGTTTATAACTATCTTATGCGACAGATTAAACCTGCAGAGTCGTTCTTCAGAGAGAAAACACAAAATGAGGCCTCTAAAAACAAGAAAACGGCTTAAAATTAGCGACTAAATGTTTCCAGTTGCGCAGAATTAAGCGTTTTCTTTTCTTTGTAAGAATGATCACAGCGCATTTTTCGCTATGCACAGATAGTGTTGATTACAATCGAGTTGAATATTTTGCAGGGAAACAAAAAAAGATCAGTTCAGTTGGGAGCAGCAAAAACAAAAATGCAACTTAGATGTTGTTCGCTTTTGTTGTTCGCTTTTGGCTTTCCATGACTAAAAGTTAACGTCACCGATCTTAACGTTTGGTAAATAGTCCCGCCAGTTTCGAATTCGCCATGACCGCTGAATAAAAGCACTGACAACGCATTTGTACAGGGTTAGCCTCGACCTTAGAAAATATTCATAAATACCGGCGGGAAGGTGCCACAAATTTGAAAATTAAACAATACACAGACCTGGCAACAGGTCAGAAACAGGTCAGAAACATCATCTTCTCGCTGGAATTTGTGAATATTTCACTTTAGGTCGAGGCTAACCCTGTACAAATGCGTTCTCAGTGCTTTTAATCAGCGATCATGACGAATTCGAAACTGGACTAGAAAGAAAGTGCTTCGAGCCTGTAAATTTGGTATTCCTTTTGCAAATTGAAACTAATATTGGCTTCGAGTTAGAAAGATTAACGAGTTTTTCTTTGAAACTATGCTTATACTTTTCGCAGGAAATTAAATCTAACGTACAATCAATCTTACTGTATCCTACTGGACTTGTCTCGGATTTGCTTGACACCTTCTCGTCTCTTCTCTCTTAATCGTGGTGTACTTCTGAAATAAATAAACGTTAATTTAAAATACAGATTTTCTTGTTAGTTTAACTGATTCATTTGATTCTTGTCAGTCTGATTCATCGTGCAAGTCAGGCTTTCCAGATATTTTTAAAGGAACAATTCTTTTTAAATTGTGTTGACGACTATATTTCTCGTTTTAGTACTTGCAAACTTTAGTGATTTATTTACGCAATTGTTGAACTATTTAGTTGTTTTTTAATTGGAGAGCGAGTAAGTGCACAGGTTCAATTTCGATTTCAAATCATTTATTCCCCTCAGATATGTTCAAATGCTTTTCGATGTAAAGTTTTGGTTAATAGCGATACTCACCATTGCGTCACCTATTGTCATTAATGAGCCAACAAGAGGTTTATTGGCTGTCGAAACAAAGGTCCTTTTTCTTCTGTGGTTGGCGAAATTTAAATATCAAAAGACTGTACTTGTTTGTAAATAGTGAATATCGCTGTTTCAGTGTTGTCTGATCTAAAGCTCATTGAAAGGTCTCTTAATCTCGAGATGAATTGATTTATTTCTTTATTCTTTACCTGTCTTTTGAAAAGTATATCAACAATGTAAGGAGAAAATATGAGCTAATCAATTCTAAGAACTGAGACGTTTTAAAATCATTATTTGCTCAGAATTCTAGTGACTAATCAATTAGGTTTTTTTGCTGAAAGAAAATCGCAATATGCAATGATTGACGTTGATATGACAATTTTGTTATTCTGCGTTGCTTCACTTTCGGGTTGTTGTTTGATTTGTACAGTCTAAATTTCAAAACTTCTTTTGTGAAATTATATTTTGGGGCTTTAGTGATCTACAAATTAGAATAATCGGCTTCGCTCTCCGAAGCTGCTAGTATGAAAATTCTTAACAACATATGGGAATGCATAATGAGACAAACAAACAACCAACAAAAATTATTAGCAGGCCCTTACGTTATTCCAATTTATATCTTGGGGCAATTTAATGGAGGTCTTTGAAAATATAGTAATTAAAAGAAATCCATCAACCTTTTTTAAATATATGCCACGTTTTGACCAAAAAAGCAAAATAGCCACCTTCAAGTTTATATTAATTTTTCGAAATCAAATGAAGTGATTTTGTTCCACTTTTCTGGAAATTTGGTTCATGTGTATAAAAATAACATGCGATCCAAATGCGCAACATATATACTGGAGCGACTCGATTAGATTTGTTTTATGTTAACAGTCTAAAACTTCCGCCAAAGATTTCTCGAACTCGCTCTCATAGAATTTGTTTAAACTCGCTACACAAGAAGGCGCACTATCTAAACTACAAGTAGAGGAGACAGTTTAAAAAGAAAATCGGCCATGAATAAAAACAGCATTGAAGTCATTGCATTGCTCCCATCTCAATAAAATACACCACACCCGAAACTTTGCTCTACGCCTAGAGTGTTGATATCAATCTCTTAATGTTTTGTGTGTTGTGATTTTATATTTAAAGTTGGAAGGTGTCGCTATTGGAAAAATCTAATCAAACCACCTTAACACACATCATTCACCATTTCAGCGAGCTTGCTTCACACAATGATAATCTAACTTGATTTTTGAGGGGAATTAAGATACCAGAGAAAATATACAACGATGCTTTTCCAGTGGGAAAATAATACGGAGGTACCTGCATGAAATATCTTTAGTCGTGTCAGCTAAATTATGTTTAAAGCACCCAATATTATTTTAAACGTACCCTAAGTGGTAAATGGCTATTGACATAAATTACATAAAAGTTTGATACATACCGAGAGCACACTGAAGACTCTTGTGTCACTTCGAATCTTCCACTCTCTTGTGTTGCCGCTCTGGGTCCAAATACGAGAGGGAATCGTTTCAGCTCCACTGCACTGACAGAGTTTGCCTTTTTGTGAAGGTTTTGCAATGATTTTTGTAATCTAAAACAGCAACAGGCGAATATATAACCACGAAGCCGAATTTTCAAACTCCTCGTGTGAAAGTGATGATAAAGAATGAATACCAAATGAGAATAAACATTTGCATTGCAAATCAAACTTGTGGGAATGTAGCCAGGCCAGTATTTGAGTGCCGCTGGGGTGTACGAGATGAGTGAATGGACAAAGGGAATGAAACTTAATGTTCTTCTTACTCGATTATGGATTTGACAACTGAATTCTAAATTAGGCGCTTGATTTGACCATGCACTGCTGCTAAAAATATTTCAGTAC
>JAEMPF020022491.1:0-7500 GCA_022496165.2 Catalaphyllia jardinei | reverse complement strand
AGTAATGCTGACATTCTGGTCGACACGGACCTTACTGGATTGTGCCAACATGGCTCCAAGTGCAAGTGTTCCTTGACCTTCAATAACATTGATTACGTGATTATAACATAACCCAGACCCTGGCCAAAATACAATGTTATCAATCAATAAGCTTAGGTAACTTTGTCTATGTGACTGACTCCATGAGGTGACTTTGTTCACTAGCATTTACCATCTCTGCCTGTTACTTCGTAAGCACATGCTATCCACCAAATAGGAACAAAAGATGCAACTGCACCAAAAATTTTACTTCCGGTGATATCGGTTATTTTATTTAAAAGTCATATGAAAGATATTCTTCTTGAAGAACAGGAAAATGCACTGAAAATAAGTAGCTCGTTAAGAATGTTCTGCTGGCAGGTTAAGCACATATTTGTGACATATGCGTAACACTCTTCTTGCTTCCAAAGGCTATTGTATTCAACATTTTAGCGGATTAATTTGATCCCTTGGTATTCCATTACGCGTCCCTAATGTGCACGATTTTCGGGCCATTAGCTCGCGCACATTAACGCGTGCGCCTACAAAACGTGAAGCACTCCCCTCAAACTAAGCTTGATAGCGGAACAAATGTTCCTTTTCTCTTAGACGAACGTGGTGATCCGCGCTTTTTATTTCGTAATTTCAATGAGAACAATATCTTCAATAACTGAGAAAAAGAATTAGCAGAAATCTATGGCTAGTTCTTTTGGCAAATGAGTTAAGTACTACAGAAGGAGACATAACGGGCCTAAGAGTGCATGTTTAAATTACGTTACCTGTAAAGGTTAAAAAAATACAAGGCATTTGAAGACATGTGTGATATAACAGGCTACACTGAAAAATAATCGAGCTTATTTGTTGCGCATGGAGATTACTAAAAGTCACCTAAAATACCGTATTTGTTAGCATTGTGGTGGGAGAACAAGCACGGTGACCCCCACTTTTTTAATGTTCCTTGTCCTGTAACAATAGCATACCAAGTTTCATCGGAAATCTATCGCGGGTTCTTTTACTGGGGAATCACCCTAAGCCTAAAATGTGGACATCGATATTTAAAAAGAAGGGAGGGGGCCACGCCTATATACAGTAGATCTTCGAACTAGCACCTTCCCTCAAGTAAGGGTACCCTTCGAATAAGTGCCACTCCTATCGGTCAAAATATAAAATAAGCGCCTCCACTCGAATAAGCGCCCCCTCCCCTCTCCCTGTTTTATGGAAGAGTGCTGAGACAACAAAAGCAAGTGATAATTGGCTCATTCAGGCACTGCATCTGCTCAACTTTATTGCCTAAAGTTAAACAAACCTTGTTTAGCAGGCCTAGACTGCCATAAAAGGGTTATATGAGGGGATTAGTTCTTCGAGAGAGACAGGATTTTCTGAGACTACTGAGAGACTGGCACATACATATATCACAAAATAAAAACAACAATCATATACAGCCACGCTTTGGACAAATTCAGTAAGCGCCCCCCATGTTTGAGTGCCTTTCTCGAAAAAGTGCCCGGCGTTTTCTTCTTAATTTGATATAAGCACCCCGGGCGCTAATTTGAGGATTTACGGCAAATGTAAAGTAGTTATTGGCCCCTTCGTTTTTATTATTATTGCTTTGGGTTTTTGCTGTATGCATTCTTGCGTGTTACGTAGTAACTACGTAGAGAGTTCCAGCCAGAAATATTTTTCAAATTTCCTACTGCTCAAGTGACAGTACCATAATTCTATCAGTTTAAAGGGAATTTGGTGTATTAATGTCTCTCATGTTGTTGGTCCTTAGCGGAGAGAAAGAGCCTTTAAACTCAGGTGGAAGTGGACCAGAGCTCAGGCAGCAATCTACTCTGGGTTTGAAGCGTCTGATAGTGACAATGAAGATTACGACAAAGATGGTTTTAGCTGCATCCAAGACGAGAACGAAGCAAAAATAGAACTTCAGGATGAAAGTGACCAAAGTGACGTGTCTGCAAACGAGAATGGAGAAGAGCACAACAAAACGGAAGTCGAGAAAAGCAGTGAAAAGGATGCGGGGAGTGATGATGAAGGTCAAGATGAAAACCCTAATGTAAAGCAACAGAAGAAAAAGTGCCCCTTACCCCATTGCAACAGTGTTGTTCGTCATCTTCCAAGACATCTGAGAAACGTACACAAGTGGCCCAGACAGGTTGCAAAAACAGCCACGTGCAGATTTAAATTACGCAAGCAGTATACCTTTTCAAGCCAAGAAGCTGCTTCTGCTGGAAATAGGAAGCCACGGAAAACCAGTTGCGATTCCAAAGCAAAGAAAAACAAGAAACCATCCCGGAAGAAGAAAGTGTGCCCCATTCCAGGCTGCACAACAGTATCTGAGAGACTTCCCCAACACCTTCACCAAGTACACTAGCTAAGTAGCGATGAACCAAAGTACAAAAAGTGTATGTCGCTTGCAAAAGTCGTGTCTATGAAGAATGACCACGTATTTCACAGAATGAAGGCAAAAAGAGAAAACGAAATGGACATGGACTATCACATGGACATTTCTTCTCTGAGCAAGTCAGAATCCAGCCAACGAGATCTTGTAGACAATGATCCTGTGTCTGGCTCTGGGGACGTTGTAAAACCAGGAAGCATTGTTGATACGGATGAATTACCCTCAAGTGTAGTACAAGAGACTTTTCAAGAATTTGAAGACTGGCTTGTTTCCCCAGACTGTGAGAAGAAAGATGCAAAAACTGCCAAGCAACATGTGGCTCAAGTGAAAAAGGTTTTGTCCGTAGTAGGTGAGGGGACTCGTCTTCAGTCATTACTTGACCGCAAACTGGTTCGAGATGGTTTCCTTCGACAGTATGCTGAAAAGAAATACTTCCCAGCAACGATTAAATCGTACCTAATGAGCTTGCAGCACTTCTGCTCATTTTTGCTGGGAGAAAGACCGAGTGGAGTCGAATTTGTGAAAGATGATGTCATCAGCCTAAGAGAAAAGTTAAAGCGCTGGTCTGCTTCGTATAAGCGTGAAACAACACGGCGTAGGTGGGAGAAAATGGAAGAAGATGTTAGTGCTCTCATAACACCGGACAAAGTCAGTGACTTTGGAAGAAGCCAGGCTGTGCGGGATGCTGTCATCATTTTGGGAGAGCTCAGCGGAGCTCATTGTGCTGAGATCACCCAAGCAAAGTACACGCTGGTAAGAGATTATTTGATTGCTCAAATCATGATTGATAACGCAAACAGAGCGGGAGTTGTGGCCTATATGACCATTCAAGAGTTTCAAAGGGCCAGATCTGAAGATGACAGACATTTAGTACGTGTTTTACAGCACAAAACTGTAGATACCCATGGGCCAGCTCAAATTGTCCTGACCAATCACCTCTACAACCATCTTAACATTTTCCTACGAGAAATGCGTTCAAAACTGCCTGTCAACGAGTGCGCAAAGGGCAATGACAAGTTTTTTTCTCTCATGGGGAGGGAATAGTATGGAATCAAGCCAGATGTCAAGGTCATTGAGTTCAATATTCCAGAAGGCTGGTATCGAAGGACCGGTGACCCACACCCTGTACCGAAAAAGTGCCGTTTCCGAGTGCCACCAGAACCGTAAGGACATCAGTGGAAATTTGGCAGATCTCATGGCTCATAGAGAAGCTACCGCTGAAAAGTACTACAGGGTGTTGGACAAAAGTAAATCATCTGTCAAAGCATCGCAAATTCTCCACGGAATGATGCGAAACCCCCGAAAGAGTGAAGGAGGGAGTAACAAGAATGAAATTGAAGAGCCAGACCCAACAGTTGAAGAAGAAACCGAAATAGAAAACGAGAAAGCGGAAGAAGGAGGGATCAAAGAGCTAGCCCTATCAAGTAAAAAAGTCCAGGAAAATGAAGAAAGCTTATCTATAGCTTCTCCAACCAGTGAGGAAAAGGCAAATGCCATCAAGGAGCTCTTCCGTTCAGAGATCAATGAACAAAAAGTATCTATGGCCTCTGTCAGGGAAAAAATTAAGTCGCATCCAATTCTAGTCAAAGAAGGTGCAAAGAAGGTGTACGACAAAGTACGAGCTCAGTGGCGATTTAAATCACAAGAGACCAGGACAGGGACAGTTGACTTGCCATCGCAAGAAGACACAGTGAGAGATCGTGTGAGCAGAATGTTCAATACATCTGGAGATGGCGAAGATAGTGATCATTCCTCTGACATTCTTTCACCCACTGTAACTACTACAAAGTCCAAGCCAGGCCTTTTCAGTGCCACCCACGTTGAAACTATGATCCGCCTGTTTGCGGATATGATCAAAGGATCCCCGATCTCAAAGCCCGTTATAGCAAAACGATTGCAAAATGATAGCCAGGGGATCAAACTGTTTGCGGACTTCACAGTTGAACAAGTGGTCAATAGACTAAAATATGAACGAAAGCATAGGAAACCTGGGATGAAAACACGATAGACAGCAAAGTAGGCGTTAGTTGATGAAATTATAGTTGTAAGAGTGTCTAGGCCAGTAAGTAATCATAAGTAAGTCTTATCTCCCTAAGATTTACTTGTGACCTCGTATATCTAGGCAACAAAGCACTGACCAAATTATCTATAATTTCAACGCAGCTGAGCCCAACATATTGTTGGGCGCAACATGTTTAGCCCGTTTGGCCACCCGGTTGTTAGCTTAAATTTGACTAATTCTCAAACTTGAGTCAGCAATACCCAACAAGTTCCAACAAGGTGGTCAAAAGCAATGTTGCAATCGTTTGGCCGGGGCTTTAATTATACAACTCCGTTTTCTGCGATATCAACCAAGTTTCAATCAGGACAAAAGTTCCTTCTGCCACTGATTATATGTTGGCATTAGCAACATGAAGAAACAAAACCTGTTAAGAGTATTTCAACCTAGGTTGCTAAGGGACCTGAAATACAGGTACAACTCAAATTAAGTCCAAAAAGGACGTTCTAGGAAGCAGAGCTGAAATGCAAACGTTTCCCAATTGACACTGTGAGACATTTACCGTCACTGCAAATCATTCATACTGGATGCAAACTGATGTTTCTCGGATCACGTCTACATTCTGGAGATTCATTTACGCTCTGAAACGTTTTTTTCAGATAGTTCCTTAGAATTAATAAGACTTTCAGGGAAACGATAATTTCATGGCAATTTTTCCTTGTTTGTCATTTTTATCGTGACAAACAATTTTTCACATTGAGAATCATTTCAAAATGCCCGCAAAGAATAGGCTAATATCTTATAGTGACAGTAAAAATCCTGTTAGACACAGGTATGTCCAGGATTGAATGCTAATGCATGAGATTCAAATTCCTTATGACCGTGAGCATCACAAAGTGTTCACATTGGTAAAAAGCCACCAAAACACACACAATTCTGTCAGATATGAAGTAACATAAAAATGTCAAATACCCTGCCAAATGCCAAATATGAAGTACTAATTAAACAATAAATGCGTTCAATCCTGGACATAAGTCGGTAGATAGCTAACTGATAAAGCTAATGCAAAGACATTCAGGTTGTGGTTTATTTAAAGTATTGTATTGCATACTCTGATACCGCAAGAGGATTAGTTACTTTATTATTCGGAATAACTTGTATGCTAATATTCATTCCATTTACACGTTTTGTCTTACAAGAGCTGCGTCATGGCCTGAGCATCTTGAAATGTTTAGCTTATATTACACAAGTTTGTCATTTGCTATCCGCGTTAGTCGTTAGTCGTTAGTCTTTTGCAGGCGATTCTTGAAGCTCCGTTACGGTTCGGTTTTGTCTCATTGGTATCTTTCTCTCTTAGTAAACATCTAGTTGATAAGTACCTCATGGTCAGTTTTATTTAATGTATCGCAAAATTATGATACCGACTGAGAATTACTTACTTTATTGTTCAGAATAACTGAGATTGCATGTTACTATTCATGTCTTAAATGAGCTTCGTCACGGTTTCCACATCTTAATGTTTAGACTAGAAGTTTTTGATTTCGTTTTATTGTTTTGTTTAGATATAGAAGTTTTTCAGGCTCGTCAAATGTTCCCTTACTGTTAATCTTTTCAATGCTTTACCATCCTTTTTCATTTGTGGTTCATTATTGTCTCTGTCTTTGTAATCTTTTTCACTTAGTACACCAACATTTTCAGATTTCTTTCAATTTAAAGCTAATTTTGCACTTGTGCAAAATATTTCGAGATCACGTGACTGAGCTCCTTTAAATTCACTATATGTTTGTCCTATTTTCGGATGTAAAATTTCCTCTACCGAAGGTAAATCACTTATTTCATAATGCAGAGCAACTGTGTTATAGGTTACTGTCCTTGTTAACAACTCATTAAACTTTCCTGCAAGTAACGGCTGTGGTGTTGAAGCTTTATGTACTACTTATTGTCCTAGGGTTCTTTTATTCACGCCACCTCGTTCATAGCTTGGGTTTTGCTAGTTATCATTAAAATGTCTTGCGTAAGAAAATTTTTCATAACCAATCCAATAAGGTATTTTTATGTGCCATGATCATTTACCCCTCAATTAAGAGAGTAGGTCATGATCATGTGGACTCCTTTATAGCTTTAAAAGTATATGACCACGAAAAATCTTAGTCTCTGTTGTTGAAAACTGAATCAGCTGCGCTGAGCATCAAAAGACTAGTATCAGGCTTTCTACCAATGAAAAACAGGTAATAACAAAAATCGAATCAATAACAAAATTCTTGATCTTGACTGGTTCTCCGCGCCTATTTATCACGTAATCGGTGCTTCATCACGTGGGTATTCAATTACAGGCATCCGGTTTTAACTTTTTGTTATTGGATACCCACGTGATTCGCATTTCAATTACGTGCTTTAAAGGCTTCCTTCGCACTGTTTCTTACAATTGTCAAAACTTATAAAAAGGGCTATAGACGTGTTAGCTCAAAAGAGGCTTCCAAGAGACTCAAATTACGAAATTTGATATATATACGATTAATTCGGCCTCGCTCTACACGTTCGTCCAATTTCGATTTCTCCCTGAATTGTACTCCGCTCGGTCCAATTACTATTACTACTAATAATAATGATAATTATAATGATCATAGTAATAGTGATAATGGTAATGATAATTTGATTTATTTTAATTTAAATTAATAAAATGAGTCTTTGACGAGGGAAACTTTCCAGAAGTCTATGAGTTGTAGATAGCTTAATTGATTAAACGGTGTTTCATAATGCTTCTGGTATTCCGATTGAGACTAAAACGACGATTCTCAAATGGTTACAATAGTGCCACCTAAAAGTTACCTAAGTGCCATATTGTCATTTAAGTGCCACATTGGTAAGAATGTGCCACTGAAGGTTACCCTAGTGCCACTTGAACGTCACTAAAGTGCCATGTGGCACGTTACATTAGTGCCACTAGTTACTTAAGTGCCAAATGGCGTCACAAATGTGCCACAAAATGTCACAATAGTGCCACATCTAAGTTGTAAAAGTGCCGATTCATCTAGCTCTCTCTCTCTCTCTCTCTCTCTCTCTCTCTCTCTCTCTCTCTCTC
>JAEMPF020003626.1:20000-40899 GCA_022496165.2 Catalaphyllia jardinei | reverse complement strand
ATAATGAATTTTAATTCTTGTTTCACGCGACTGAACATGCAAATCAATATTGATCAGTTGTTGTCAGTATCAATCTGCCCAATGCTGTATTAGCTAAAATTGCTAGACTTGTCAGTTTAAACACTTTCAGTCCCCAGCATCTGTTGGTTAATTCTATCTAAATAACAATTAAATGGTAAATTTGGCAAGGCAGCAGTATAGCAGCAGCTAGTGAAGATCACTTCCAGTGTGACGATAAGCTTGCTGCTTCCTTCTCACTTTAACCCTTTTTCACTGTTTGAACGACATAGTTCAAAGATAGAGTACTCAATTATAAAAAAATCCATTCTAATATAATTATTTCTTTGTTATCTGTACAAACAATTTGATTGATTTAAACACCTACTGTGAGTGACAGTCATTACTACCAGGCCAAACAGCTGCAGATAAGACAGCTTCATACGTACTCAACTTAGCTATATACCTCTTACCAACCAAGTTCAAGGTCCACACTGCAAGTTATTACACCTTTGATTTAAGGCCCAAGCATTTAGTTAACAATCTAATGTCATTGTGCACTGTAAGGAGAAGCAAGATGTTCATCCCTTCTATGAGGTATTAATGGTAACCAGTCAGAGCCTTGTGTCAATGATAAAGCCATTGCTGATCAATTTAATAAATTTTTTCTTTAATATTGGAAAAAACTTGGCATCAACTGTACCAAAACCAAATTTACCATTTAATTGTTATTTAGATAAACCCCAGGCCTCAAGTTTTTCTTATCACCTGTCCCTTCTTAAAGTGTATATGACATGGAAAATAATTTCTGCTTATTTGAGAGGCCTTTCAAAAGAAGAATGACATTTTTTTAAATACCTTTTTTCATTTTAGATATTGACGTTTTTCTATTGTGCAAATTAGATCAGTGATGACGTCATACTACTTGCAACTGAAAAGTGGTAAAATACTGAATAAACGATATCTAATATTGAAGCAGTGTTCTTGAAACTTGGCACCACAAATATTCATCACAAAAGAAACAAAATGACACCCTTAATGCTGTTGCCATAACAACAGTTTTGCCACTGGTGCTGCCTTAATAAAAACTGAAATTCCCAGTTTTTGTTCTAAACCAAGAACCATCTACCCCACACAATCTATTGATGGGAGTTAAGACAATATGGGAACTATGTGTGGTCCAAGTAGGACCCTTTGTCTCACCTTAAAGGTTGCAAATGGGGATATTTAGTTTTTGGACAGAAAGAGACGAGCTGAAAAAGTTGCTAAGGCAACAGCACTCAGTGCACCCTTCTATAATTTGAAAGGCCTTTCGAATAGGCAGAAATTATTGTTCAAGTCATATACACTTCAGCTGCTTTTTAATTGCTCATTTTCCACTGGTTTGGTACTTGATCAATTTAAATTAGCCAGAGTAGTTTCAATTCACCAAAAAAGGCCAGTTATTTTCCATTGCTCTCCATATCTAATAAATTAATTGAAAATTAAAGTATAATAGAATTATTAGCCATTTTGAGAAATTTTCTATTCTACACAATAATCAATGTGGTTTTAGATAAAAACATTCAACCACCCATGCTCTTCTCCTCTTGACTGATAAGATACAAAAGTGGCACCTACTCTTGTGGAATCTTCTTTGATCTATGTAAAGCATTTGATACAATTAACCATGAAATTGACTCTGAAGCTCATAATACCAGCTTCTAGAACTAACTATGGCCTTGCTAGATTTAGAGTAACAGTATCAAAAATTTGGGAAAGTGTTTTAACACTTTCAGTTCCAGATCTGTTGTTGATTCTCTCTTAAATTAGCCATAAGTTTTCTTGCAAGTTGAGAATTTGGAATCCTACCGGAAGCAGTCATAGCCTTCTGTGAAGTGGGATCATTTGTCAACAAATTTGTCCAAATGTGTCAACGGCTAACTTCCTCTTATTAATGAATATGTCTTACATTCTGAGCACATTTAAGAAATCTTCCAAACCCATAGATGCACCTTAAGTTATAAACAGAACCCAACTGAACAAAACAATAGCACAAGATTGTCAAGTTTAACAGATCTTGGACTTAAGCTACCAGGTGTGCTATAGAGGTTAAGAAAGCTTGACTAAAGTCAGGGCTCTGCTCTAGAAGTGCCCGGGTAGCACAGGTGACTAACTTTTACCTAACTTTTACCCTCGGGAAAGAGTGAGTTTTGTTTCCCCTCAACTTCGCCTCGGGGAACATTGAGGGTCTCGGGGAAACAAAACTCACTGTTTCCCTTGTGGCCAGTCATTAAGTGCTTATTGTTAGTGTCATTACGCAACCGCAATTTAGCGGGTTCAAGTTTTGTTTCATTGCACGTCTCTCTCGCCAGTGCTAGTTTATCACTTTTGTTAGCCTCTTTGTTGTATTTTATCCCCTCCCCCCCATCCCAGGGGGATTTTAATATTGTACAATTGAATGAAATTTCTCTGGCCCAAATGTGTGTCTTGTCGTAATGATATTGTAATGTTTAGAGAATAATATCATGGGTGACAAATTAATCCTCAATTTTGGCACAAAATTTTAGCATTAATTCATAATTTCACATGTGAAATTACAAAATTGCCATGGCAACACCTCTTGATGGTGTTGAAATTTAAGACGTAGACCATTGAAGAAGTTACGGAATTGAAAGAAGCGGCAGAAAACTTAAATACAGGAAAGAGCATAATTATATTTCACAGACTCCATTCGAAATATATGAGAAAACAAATGGTGGGAATTCCCCTGTTCAAACCACTTTTAAATGCCAATATAAGGGTGAAGCCCCCTAAACAAAACAATAGAAAGGGCCTGGGTATACCCACAAGGCCTTGGGACCTGGATCTTGTGGTCCCATAATGCTTTGGTGGCTTTTTTCCTTGTGCTTCAAACCATTCGGTGAGTATTTTGTGTTTGACATTGCCTTTTTTTAACAAATTATTTTCGCAACCAAGCTCCCACACTTGGCCAGAGGTGATGTTGCCAGACCTATCTTAATCTTCATTTAGGTCCAAAATGTGTACAGATATTTCCCTGTGAACATATGTTTTTGATACATTCAAGGCCACCCATTTCCTAAAGCTTTTAAGCAGTAAAATAATTCTGTCAGCACTCAAAGTAGTATTCTAAAGTTCTATTAAATTTTAAAGAATTGGTTCATGCTTAGCAAACAAATATTGAGTTATGGATGCATGAGCACCAGAGAAGTGCAAGTGTTGCTTGAGTTGTAGCCAACAGTCAACAATTTGTCTCTTCGCCCGTCATTTACACCTATCTAATTAGGTTTATGTCGACACTTTAGTAAACTGCTGGCTTCTTTTCTATTAATCCAGTTGCTGTATAAAAATCTTGCTTACATTAATCCTGTTTAGTTGGATTCCAAAATAAGTTTACCGATATGTATCTCTAAGCTATAAGGCACCCAAGGCTTTGACCTTCCCCATCCACCCACTTCCATTTGCTTCATAGCAGTCAGCCATGACTACCACCCAGCTTCACACCTTTCTTCCTGAACCATTCACTTTAAGTTGTTTTGGGTCGACCTGGTATTGTCCTCTCCTCTGTACTCCACTCCAATGCCATTACACAGTGCTCCTCTGTCCAGCTCCTCATTATAATTGTCCAATCCAGTTCCATCTTTGGTGGCTGATCTTATCACTTGCAAAATGAGTTTACTATAAAACAAATGATTTTGCAAAGAAAAAAAAACAGTTAAGTTGTGATTACATGTTTTTCAGACAACTATTATTTGGCTAGTATGGGGTAATCCTTTATTGCAAAAATTTCATTTTTATAAAGCAAAAAAATTAAAAATTCATTTTTATAAAGCAAATATCCATACAAATTACACAATAAATAATATTATATTATAATTTATTGTCAAACCAGGCCAAGGTTGTTCAAAAGGTGGCTAGTGCATTCCAGCTATGCTATGCTAGCTACAAGATAAACGATAGACCAAGTAGATTCATCGTGTCTTTAAATTTTGACAACAAATGAACAAAAACCAAGATCTCAAGTGACAGTTATATTTCAGTCTAAACTATACCATCATCAGACTGAAAATGCATACAAAATTAGGAGCTTAAATAGTTACATGAGGTATACTCGAGAGAACAGGCAGACTTCCCTGCTGGATTTTAATCCATTGTCAAGCGATGGCAATTGATGCTTGATGTAGAATGCCTCTTTATATAATAGTAGGTTCCAGTTGTTGTGATGATAGCGGAATACTAATGGATGATTCCAGAAAATATCCAACCATACCACGGGTGGCATCTTGGAATTCCGAGGGAGAGGGGGGTTCCTTGGACTGGAATTCCAAAGGCAGGGGGGGTTAATGCAGTTAGGATTTCCAAAGAAAGGCATGGAGGGGGGACTTTCAGCTCTGAATTCAGCGAATTTCTAGAGGGAAGACGGCAAAAGCTTCGCTTTAAATTGCTGACCTGTTGACTTTCCCTGTTTGTAATTCAAGCATGAACTGACCACAGAAGCAGGATGTGAAGTGAGTATTCATGCAGATGAATGAGCAGATGGGTTGTGCAGCAAGCTCCACATCAAAGAGGCCTTAACGTTAATGAATTGGTTGAGTGATTAATAAAATATAACCAAGTTTGTGTTTCTTACCAATTATCGGATACTTACAGGATATTGCACGTGCAGTCAAACAGTGCTCGGACTGGATAATTTATGCGATTGTAAGACAAAATTGTACTTATAAATATAAAAACAAATTAAGAACATCTGTTTATCGGTGAAGTAATCACAAATATGTCTTGATGTCTTTGAGAAAGAGAAAGATTTATTTCTGTCTTGAATTCACGAAAGTATGTTTGAAATGCAGTGTAAGTACATACGTTTGAAACGTTGTTTTGGCCATTAAGGGTTATTGTAGAACTATGGCCATGGGTTTTAAAATATGTTGTACACGTACGTTGTACCCATTCGTACCCGATGTAATTATTTTGCTTTGTAAAACGTATGCTGCATAACTAGTGGTCAGCAGTTACTCAATGAACAAAAGTTTCAATATGGCAGGTGATGGCACATCAATCGTGAACTTTACTTTTGTCAGCATCCACTGGTATCAATATGATCTACTCTCCTCTGAAAATATGAAGCTACTGAATGGAAAACAGAAAGTTTTATTAGGTGGTAAGCAGCTTAAAGATAGCGATTAGAAGGAAATTATAGAGCTCTATGGTGTACTAACGTTAACAAACTTGAGTTGCTTGATGTCTGACCGAAAATTGTGAACAGAATTATTTTGCAGGGGGAAAAAAGTGCAAGCTTCCCGTTTGCTAGAAGTTTCAGGTAGTTGGACAGGAATTCCAAAGGGTCTGAAAAAAAAGAAAATTCTGGAGGGAAGGTGTTAGCGATTTTCAAATTCAGAGGGCATGGGGGGATGAGCATTTTGGAGTTTCTGAGGGAAAGGGGGGGTTAAAATACACATGCCCCACGTGGTAGGGTATGGATATTTTCTGGAATCACCCAATTTCAGTTTATCTCCGCATCTTTGAGATTTTGATTCCCAACCTGACACTGAAAATCTTGTACTGTCACCTTTTTGAGATTTCCCCATCGACATGCAGCCATCGCTGCGGCTTTCTGTTTACGTCCTTACATGGATGACTTTTTCAAGCAAACACTAAAGGCTCAAAAATAAAGGCACCACTGACATGCTTTAAGCGTAAAGCAGAAAATTAATCAATTAAATTGTGAACAAAGAGTTTTTTGTGTTTTTTGAAACAAAGTAAAAGAGTTACCACCGACTTGAATCAGCAACGGGGCGGCGAGAAAAAATTTTGGCTAAGCGGAAGTGAAATTGCACCTGGGTAGCAACCGTGTAGCTTAGCAATGAGATACTTTAATGGGCCCTTAATTTCTCAACTGCTTAAGTTGTGTACATAACTGGGATGATCAAGATGTCTTAATAAGACCTTTTATATTTAGTAATAATATTCAACAAAATATTTGGACATGGCAAAAACTCTTGTCACACAACCATGACACACGCTTTAACACTATTTCAGAAAGGTGCCGTCTAAGTCACTTACACAATACAGCAGTAGCAAGCATAAATTACCAACCTTAACCCATTGACTCCTAGAACATTTACTTTTTGCCAACTGCTTTTTTTGGACATTTTGGTGGTTTTGAGGCTGGATCTTGGCCGAATTAGCTTTAATCTGGTCATGGTTCATACAGACCTAAGACCTTCTTTTCAAGTACTTTTCAAGGACAAATCTTATTTTTTTCAAGGACTTGTTTTCCACTCAATTTGACATACATGCAATCAACCTCTCAATTAAAATTACTTTTTTGTATGGGATGTTCTGCAAAGAGATGTGCAATACAAACAGGAACTTCCATTAATGTGGTACAGGAAACCAGATCACAAACCTTAGAAGATGTTTTGATTGTGTCTATTCTTTTAGCTTTTCCAGTTTGGAATTTAAGCTTGCATCTACGTCAGTTAGTTCTTGAATTTTGTCCTTTGCTGTTTTTCGAAGTGAATTGGCTTGGGTCACGAAGGTCAACTTCCCTGTGGATTCTGCTTTTAAGTAAAGTTCATCTGCTGTTTCATTAACAGACTTTATGTCGGAGTCCACTCTTTTTTCTTCTTTTTAATCACCAATTTTCTCTAGTATAGGCTTTCGTTTTGACTGTTCCTGTTGGGTTTTCTTCCTTCTCTCATCCTCAAGGTACCTCTCATATCTGTCTTGAAAGCTTAACTGAAAGCAACAATGGCTTGCTAAGCTCAACATTTCACATGATCACAGACAAGCCTTTCAGCAATAATTGTATGTTCCTTCAGGTTCTCTACTTCCATTTCTTTGTTGATGCTAAAGCCTCTCTCCACAGTTGACTGGCCATGTGACAACACTAACAGAAGTTTCACAGCTTCAAAGAGGCCTTTATAACTTTCTCCTGCCATGCAATCAATAAAAAGTCAGTCCACTCTGTCCACATTTGAGTTGAAATCAGCAAACCTGTGGTTTCCAAAAACAGGAATATTGTCTACAAACATTCCATACTATTGCAGCAGTGTGTCACAGTCGTTGTCTGCTACTCTGCCAGAGTTAAGCAGCAATGTCAAGACCTTCTTGAATTTACTTAAACAATCTTCCTTTTTGTTGCCATCATTACTGGATTCAAGCAAGACAAATGGTGGACAACTGGATATTTTTGGAGGATTTTTTGAGAAGCTCCACGAGGTTGGTTTTGCATTCCATCCTGAACTCCATTATCTGCCTTTCACCTGGCTTACAATCACCTGTACCTTTAAGTTTTTCACTTGCAAAGCCTATATCCACTCTCTTGTAGCTCATGCGAATCTTCTGGTCAGAAACATCAATTTTCACCAATTTGTCATCACTTGTGTCAAGCTGATCTGGTTTACTGAGTCTCCTCATCAAGGACCTTATGATCAAGCAAAGATCATCACTCAAGAAAGGTATCATGGGCCTATCTATTTGGTACTTTGAAAGGAAAGGCTGCAATTGTGATGCTATGCACTTGAAAAAGTGCAACTTTGCAATGAAACATGGGTCTTTGAGACAGTCCTTTATGACTTCATAAGACTTGTTCTTGGGCTTGTTAACTTTTCCAGCTTCAGCAGCTTTAATGTCTGCAGCAAATTATATTGTCCCATAGCTTTAATGCTCTTTCGCACACAGGCACATTTTCAAGCCATCGGTGGCTGACAAATTTGAGAGGCATTAATGTACTGCCTGTTGTGGTGAGAAGATCTTCTTTCCTTGCTGGAGCATCTTTGAAGGGATACTTAAGACTTGATAAAAAGGAGGATAGTTGCCAGCCTGATACATCCATTCCACTCTTGAAGCTGTTATGTACCACATGAAGGCCAAATGATTCGATGTTGATGAGAACAGTACCATAGTCGTCACTGATTTTCTTTTTGAAATCACCAAAAAATTTCCAGTTCACATTTGGTCGACCCATGCTAACCTGAATGATGTTCTTGACTGACAAGCCACTTTCCAGTACACTTTTAGTAAAATGCTCATAATTGTCAGCTGTACCATGACCTGCAGCCAGCAATGTGAAACTTCAGCAATTGAAGTGTCTTCATATATCACACACACCCCTACATGCACACAGGCAAGACCACTAAGCTTGATTCTCAGTAATTAATTTAAAATAGGTTTCAGTAAAACTTAAATATGTGCATCATTTTCGGTTATTTTTTATGTTACATGTACCTTCATTAGAACATTAAATTCTCTTATGTGCGCACTTACCAAGAAACTCACTGCCAAAATATCATGTTGTGACTTTGCTGCTTAGGTTATTCCAGTAACGGATATGGATATCCATTTGCTTTTCCTGCATCTTCTTGTTCAAACTTTCATCGAACAACACAACAAATGGTCCCTTCACACTCTTCTTGAGTAGCTTCTTGAAGTGTTCGGTGAAGCCAAAAACAGTTATATACGCTGCCTTTCGCTCACCGCATGTGAATTGTTTAGCGATTTGACTATCCGGGAACATTGCTGAAAACAACTTAGCCATATCCGCCGAAGAATTGAAGGAGTAGTGATTTACAACCAGCTTTAAAGCTCACAGAGTTTCTGCTTTAAGTATGTCGTCCTTGGCTAAAAAGCCTCTCATGGATTGCTGTGACATGGGAGTCACAATCTCATCAGGGGGTGGAGGGATGCTTAACCTGCTAGCTTGCTGTTGTGACCCTTCCACGCACGCTTCCATATTTCCACTAGAACATGTCGAAGTACCACCTTCCACACACGCTTCCTTATTTCTACTAGAACATGTCAAAGTACCAGCACTTGAACCAAACTCAAAAGATGATAGTGTCACTCGCTGTTCACATCGACTGTTCTGCTTGTGCTTCTCGCTTTTTGAGTGCGATTTCAGTGCGCTCTCTCCCATACTTGAGACATCAATTATCCGGTCACACCATTGACACAATGCTTTCCGCTTGTCCGCTTTCAATGCACTCACCAAGCCTTTGTATTGAGGATCACATTACCACTTCTTATTGAACAAGAAGTTTAAAAACTTAAAACCACGCTCTTTTAACTCTTTGGCGCTCACAAAAACATTATGCAATATGTAGCAACGTTTTGCAAGAAAACATTACCAGAAAACAATCAAGATTGGAAACAATAGAGATTGTGTGATCCACAGTTGGCTCAGTGCCCAGGTTGTAAGAGATTTTATTTCACATTCTTTGCTTAGCATGGTTGCACGATTTGTAATTGAACACCTAGCTCGAAGGAAAGAAGGCCTCACAATTGACCTTTCAAATGAATATATATTTGCATATGTTCAAAGGGTTTTGTCACTCCTGCTCGAATTCCGTCCCAATTTCTCCACAGAATCATAGTACAGGGTTAAGCGCTCAGTTCCAGTTAAATTCCAAGCCAAATTCATTTCCACAGTGCATGCTACGAAGCTCTGGATTCTAAGTATATTGACAAGTCAACACTTGAGTATATAAGTTGTGTGATCAATTCCACATTGCGATCGCTCTCATTTGTCACATAATGAAAGTGAACAGGTCACCTCACAGCTCTTACAAGGTCTCACCTGATTGAAGACCACCCTTGAGGTTTAACAAAAGAACTAACAGAAACAATGGACTCTAGCCCTAAAACAAAAGGGCTGCGACTCTATCGTCGCCAATGAAATTTAGAGCTTGTAGGAGCTGCGAGGCTACTCAAGTGAACAGTACAAGTTGCATGATTCAATGATTAAATTTTTTGCATCACGTGATTTGTAATCCAAGAGTTTTGTGACATAGTTACCACCGTCATCTACTGTTACATAACAAGCGTCTTTCAGGAAGAGAATTCCATAGTAAGGCACCGCTATAGCCAAAGCTACGTTTCAAAATAATAGTTGGTAGGCGGCTTGGGTAAGTTTAACTTACGGAAAGAATCACGCATGTCATAGTCTGTGTGTCGCTCACTGAGTAAATCTTGCAAGTACACTGGGGCTAACCTATTCAGGGATTTAAACAGCATCATAGCTTTCTGTGTCCCTAGCTATACCCTTTGAAAGCCAACAGAAACAAAAATTGTAGATTACAAAATCTTCTGTTTTGCACGCAAAATGAAAATACAGCTTAACTCTGGATAATTTCAGCCTTAGTAGCCAGCAGCTGGTCCCAAATTAGATGCTTTATCCTTTCAAACGTCCTGACGCCCATCGCTGAAGGATTTTGACCCAAGTTTGACCAAATAAACATATTTCCCGTCGGCGGCCATTGTTTGTCTAAACAATTAATTCGCTAACTTGGCAAGACCATCCTGAAGGGGGATATGACAAAAAGAACTGAGAAATGGCCTGTAATTGGCTGATAATGACATCGTCTGCGGAGGTTTGTGATTAGTAACCGACAAAACTAAAAAAAGATAATAAAACTAAAGGCTGAGCAAGAACTGCCCAGCCTCCCGCTGCATGGTTAATAAGCACTGGCCCTTCCGCCCTTTTGACTCCAGATTAGAAATGGTAGGGGGGTACAGGTTATTGCAATACCTTATCCCTAGAAGGCATGGTTTCTAACTAGAGGTACATCAAATAACAGCAATGAACTACACCAGAAATCTTCACGCAATGTTTCACGCACAAAATTGTGTCTTCCTGAGCTTTCAAAGTAGTAGTATAGTAGTTGGGGGTATAAGCGCATTTTCAATATTTGTTTTTACCAACTGCTTCACTTTTTATTTTTTCTCAAAAATCAAAATGATTTTTTTCAATATTTGTTTCTGCTGACTGCTTCACTTTTTGTATATTATTTTTTATAGTATATTTCTAAACTATTTTTCCAACAATTGATCAACTGCTGGAAAAACTAAATAATAAAAACCAAATACTAAACCAAACCAAAAACCAAATACTAAACCAAACCTTAAATCAAATGTGGAGACAGACCTAAACCCGGGACATCAGTCTGGACACCAAAACCTTGAAAATTATGAAAACTATCTGAAAAAATCTTATATTTATTTTTAACCAACTTTTGTAACCAACTTTTGTAACCAACTTTTGAGATTATGAAAATTTAAAATGGAATTATAATTGGAATGTATATGAAAATTCAAAATGGAAATTAATGTTTGATATTTTTATGACCATATGCATAGCTTGTTATTCCATCATCATGCAAGTATCTTTTATCATCGAAACAGCTGAGTGATACTTTGTTTATTTCATAGCTACCAAGCTTATGGTTCTCACTTCTAATTGTTTTCATTTTGTGAAACATCTGTTTATTATTTAAGAGTGTATCTTTATAGTTTTTATGTGTGATGTTTTTCTTGATGATATTCTTTTTAATTCCTTGGCAGTCTTTTCTCCTTTCTGATCATCTTTCATGTAACTATACATTTTTGATCGTAAGCCCACAAACTCAGTGATTGGAACTCCTGCTGCTTCATCTTTCATTTTACCAATCACTTTCTTATTATCTTTATTATAAAATGGTGAGCTCTCAGAGTAATCACTATTATCGAACTTATGCTTATCTTTCCAGAAGTTTTGATACACATCCTTAGCTTCAATCTCATATGTTAAGCTATCTGTATCTGTAAATAGCAACTTGGCTTTACTTCCATATTTATCTTTAATATAATTGTAATGGAAATCATACATCAAAGTCTTACTCAAATCTAAGATACATATGCTGGTCTGTTCAGAGTGAGGGTTTCTTTTATTTTATGTACAGCCACCAGATTCTTATTAAAGATCTTACTACTGACATAGGTTGGCTTACTGGTTAATTTTAATAATTTCTTTTCATCAGTAACTAATCTGACATCTACTCGCTTTCTGATATTCTCCATTGTTTTACCGAATACACTGTTATTCATCAGTTTGAAGAAATCCTTTTCAAAAGCATTTTTAGAATTTTTCCGTTTTTCAGTATTGAAATCGATATACTGTTTTAACCAAGGGGATTGATTGAACTTTAGTGCTCGATGTACTTTGGTAACCTTCAAACCAAGATCCATATATAACTGAAGGTTCCTATAATTTAAAACATACTTTTCTTTTGTCCCTAAGGTTGGTATAAGCTTGTGAACCAAACCAGTTGATATATTATATTTCTCAGATATTTTTCTACAGTAATCAGATAGCATATCATTTGTTACTTTTACCTTTTCTGGTCCCAGTGGGTAGTCATTGTGTAGGTCATGTAGTTCTTTTGGGTATTCTAAGTCGACTTCTAATATCAATCCTTTCTTACTATCTTCTCTATACTTAGCTAAATCCAATTTATCAATCTGTTTTTGTGTCATCCATCTGAATCTTCCTGTGGGTAGATACTGACTCATAGCCCAACCGTATAAATTATTTGCATCAAGATACATGATATACTTTGAGGGCGCTTTCATATTGTATTTTTTCATATATTTATTATTTGCTTTACCATAACGATTAGCAATATAACTGATACCACCTTGTAAACCTTTTTCAATAAACTGAAACATATCAATATCAGTCATGAGTTCTAATTTGATATTAGTCATCTTTAGCATGGCATCCCATGATAAACCAGGAGAGGTGAAATAATGGCATGGGTCCAACTTATAATATTCAAGACATGTTTTCCTGAAATTCTCAAATACATCTGCTAATAATAGGATATCTGATTTCAAATATAAGTCATGATACTCACCCATATTCTTCAAATTAAATTTATTCCAAACATTTTGTGCGTGTTTATAATCTTCATCAGATATATGTTCACTATTTAAAATACTGTAGAATTCTTCTTTTGATGGTAGTTGTTCTTTGAACTTATTAAAACTATCCATATAGTCATAAGGATAAACTCCTTTTCTAGTCATCAAATCTAATTTTTTACCTTCAAATACTTCAGAGGTATATTTTAATGATTCTTTTGGCATATTGCTAACTAGTTTTTCTAGACTGGAGCTCATGAACTGGAAACTATCAAGGAACACTAAGCTATTACCAAGCATGAACGCCATATACTTTTCCATATTATTAGGGATGGCATTGATGGTAATCTCTTGCTCCTCACCTCTCTTATTTTTATAAACATATTTCTTAACAATGGCTCCAATCTCTTGCATAATGAAATGAGAGTCGTAACCACGGAGATTATGGAATATAACAGGTATTTTTACTTCTTCTGGTTTTACTCTGAGTTTTAAATTACAATCTTGATGAGCAGATCCTCTATATTTACCAGTGATATGACAGTGGTCTCGAACTTGAATATCTTTATCAGTATATTTTTTATCACAAATATGACATTCTTCAGCTTTTTGAAATTGCTTTTCATCTTCTTTTGTCATTTTCAATGGTTTATTAAATTCTTTTTTCATCACTCTCTTACAATATTTGACTTCTTCCAACATAGCTTCCATGAATTTGAAAACTGCCTTTTCACCTCTATACGTTTTAACAGTTTTGCTATATTTATCATTATAACAACAGACAACCTTATAACCGTAGCCACAATCTGTGTGCTTCTGGTATACCTCTGTAAATGATTTGTTGTCATTGGGTTGGCAACCAGATATCTTTTCAGTGATAGCTTCAAAGTCAGCATAAATCACAAATGGCACAGGCTGTTGTTTATTATGATTATTATATTTTAGGATATTGTTATCAGGATCAGGCATTTTTACTGCTTGTGCTCCATTAATTTGAATACATTTATCTCTATGATTGTTCAAGACTATTTCAGAGCTGAAACACTGAAGGCAATACATGCAGAAGTGCTTCCTTTCTTTATGCTTTGTTTGGTTATACATAAACCTGTCAAAGTCTTCAATTAAAACATAATGTTTATTTTTATTTTCAGTTATCAATAATAAATTCATATGTCTGTCATATTTTTCTTTTGACACATAAATGGGATATGGCTGTTTGTTTTCATATCCAAATACATTAACATTAATCTCATTTTGCTTTTCAATTTTATTATACTGCTTTAATTTGTTGTTATTGGGAATTCAATTCCAGAGTAGTCTAAATTTTTAACATATTGTTTATCCGATTTTTTAATCCTCTGTGGATCTTTGTCTTGAGGATTTAATCGTCTGATGTGACACCATCGGAAGCATTCATTATCCTCATTTTTCATATTAATCAATCCTTTTTTATGATGTCTGAGTTCTGAGGGTAGTTTAATATATGATGAGCCTTTCATTGGCTTATACTGTACAATATTAATATAATGATTGTCAACAGATTCAATGGTCCAACCCGAACCTTCAGAAATCCATTGAGCTATCATATTTAAGATTTGTTGTTTTGATAATTGTAATGCTTCAGGGTTTTCTGTGTTATTAATGATGGTAATAGGTTTGCTATTGAAATAAGCGGTTTTGTATATTATTTTATCATTTGTTGATTTTTTGAATGTCACTTTGAGTGTTTCAACAAATTTTAGACCTTTCATAGATGTTAGCATCTTAACAATATGATATTCAACTGCTTTTCTTGTGTTTTGCAGTTGCTCAAGAGGATCTTTATTATTTCTAATGCTGATTTCAAAGGACTTTGTGTAACCCTTCAGAGCTCTAGCAGTTTCTTCTATTTTAGTCCTTGGTAATGGTACTGGTTTCTTAGTCCTTGGTAGTGGTACTGGTTTCTTAGTCCTTGGTAATGGTACTGGCTTATCCCTAAATTCTAATGGTGGATCAATAATATTGTTTTCATATTCTTGTACCATCTGTTTTACATTCTTCCTTGGTAGTGGGACTGGTTTATCCCTAAATTCTAATGGTGGTTTAATTATGTTGTCTTCATAATCTTGTACCATCTGTTTTACATTTTTTCTTGGTAAAGGTTTTGGTCTGTCTTGTGTTTCAACCTGTTGTTTTATATTTTGTTGAAACAATAGTTTTATTTTCTCATTCTGCTTCAATATTAAATTGATCAGTTGAGATTTGGTTAGTTTTGAGAGATCGCAGTTGTTCATACTATAGGTTGAGATAATTTTTTCCATTCTATATATTATATTTATATTATTTTCTTTTTATATCAGTTTATAGTGCGTTTAAAATTGTTAATAATAAGAAAAATTATATTTCTAATTATTACTTGATTTAAAATGTTTTTAAGGCTTGCTCATTTTTAATATGTTTTGTTGTCTTGAGATGTGTCCATTTTCCAGCTAATGTGTAATTATGATGTGGACAAATTGGGCATATCCACTCTTTGTTTAACATACATTTGGTTTTTGTTGATCTTTCTTCAATTGAATATATTCTTGGTCTTCCCATTATATATATACTATATATTATTTCATTCTTATATCAGTTTATAGTGCGTTTAAATCTTTCATTGGAATCCAGCTATTAAAATCATCACTATACCCCTTCCACTTCACCAGAGCTTGTTTTTTCTTATAATCTCTGCGAATGACTTTATCAATTCGGAATACATCCTGTTTGGCTTTTAATAATTCAGGTTCATAAAAACTCCCCTGTATGTATTCATCATTGAGATCTTTTATTTTGTATGTTATTGGATTAGTGTATTGGATATTATCAACTATGAACACTTCTTCTGTCCAGTTTGGTGTATAACCCTTATCAAACACATTCCGTTTATACTTAGATATTCGGACCTTATCACCTATTTTAAATTTTGGTTTCTGTTTTGATGTTTCCATATCACCGTATAAATTAAAGTAAACTATACCCTCATTCTTTTTCTTTGAAGCTTCAACTGGTGTCATTTTTATGCTTGAATGTTTTGTGTTGTTGTATTGTTTTACTAGTTTAGGTAACATGTCTAGATACATTGTATTACCTTGAACTGTGAACTACTTCCACATTTTAGATTTAATTGTCCTATTCCATCTTTCAACTACTGATGACTTCTCTTCATTCTCAGTTGAGTACATTTGTATCCCATTTTTCTCTAATAGGTCTTTCAAATGTTTGTTATAGAACTCTTTTCCCTTATCAACCCATAGATATTGTGGTTTTCTACCTTCCTTGAATATTGTTTTGAATGCTTCAGTGACAGATTCACCTTTCTTATCTTTCAATGGAACGATCCAACCATATTTGCTGAATACATCAATAACCATAAGAAGATATCTGTAACCTTTGTTCCATTTACTGAACTGCTGCATTTCAACTAGATCACTTGCCCATATTTCATCGATATGATTTGTGATTACACGCCGCCGAGTGAAATTCCGTTTTATGGGTGTATGTAACTCATCAGCTAATTTTTCTTTCCAGTTTTCTTCACTCGACGGCTTTTCCCGTTTTTTGACTTCACACCCATGCCTAATTTTGACTTAGCTGCTATAGCATTTCTAGCAATAGTATGTCCCCATTGTCGATCTTTCCAAGGAATTGCATCAAGAGCTTTAACCATCTTACGATCAGCTTCATTCTTACACTTCACTTGATCACTTTTTGGTTTATTACCGCAAACTGAGTAATCAACATCATGCTGCATACTGACTGCATCTGTTCTACCTGTTGGTTGTTGATATATCTCAAGTATCTGACCAGTATTGGGATCATACCTCAGTTGCTCTTCAAGAGGGTTTCCAGGTCCTGTATACTTATGTCCAGGCATCACAAAACCCTTTTTGGGTGCAACCTTTAGAATAGCTTTGTGTAAATCCAACCCTCTACCATAACCTTTCCATTTAATCCATGAGTTGTATGATCTACTGCCTCCAGCATCTTTATAAGCTTTATATTGTCTCTTATATTCAGCAACTAAGGCTCTACCCTCTTTTGCACTCACTTCAGGTCCTTTAAACAATCCAGGTGCAGTGACAACATTCCAAGCTTTCTTCCAATCTACAAATGGAAATGGTATTGGTAATCCACTACCACTATCTGTTGGATCCAATTTTTTTGATAAGTCAGATGTGAAACTGTCCAAAGCGTGATCAAGATATTGGTTGGCCGTCTCTTTTATTTTTTGTTTGACAAAATCTGATTTAACAGCTTTTGCAGCTCCAGCTCGTCCTAGATTGAATAAACCTTTTGTGGCACCTTTTAGCAATGCTTCTCCCAATAAGCCCCCAGCTTGTGAGGGCTCAATTAGTTTTTTTGGTTTTTAACAAATTTAGTCTTTGTTATCCCACATTCAGCACAAGTGCATTTCAACATCATACGCCCATTTTTAGCTTTAACATATCGTTCACTGCCTGGAACGCATTCAGTTTGCTTTTTCTGTTTAACACAATATGATTTCACCATTTATATATATTTTATATTGTTTTTATATAGTTGATATTATGATATTATTAAAAAAAATACTCCAAATGCTGCTGCCCCAGTTTGTCTTAATTCCTTCAATGTTCTCATTATATATATATAATTTAGATATTTTTGAAATAATATTCAATGAATCTCTCATTATCCATTGTATCATGTATATTGAACACTTTTAATAAATCATGATACGACTTCCCCTTATTCATTTCATTCAAAAAGTATAAACAAAAGTATCCACATGTGGTTGTTTTTGTATTCTGAATCTGATTATTTTGATGAAGCAGAGTTAAATTCTTTCTTTTCGCATGATTTACCATTTCTTGAAAAGGAGGCGTACCAAAACTATCAAAATAATTTATCACACCATCTTTTACATAAGTAGCTACCCAATGGCTTCCACTCATATATGATGGTTCAAGATTGTAAATAAATAATGCTTGGTTGTGATTATGTGGAACATTACCATCTCTTGATAAAACATCATTGATTGGGATGTTGAGATATCTACACCATTTTAGTAGATCATGATTGCTTAATGGTATGTTTTTATGGAATTTGCATTTCACAGTATTGCTCCTATGAGTGGAATTTGATTGAACGGGCTGTTTGGACCTAGAAGGAGACCTTCTCCTTCCTTTTTTTGTTGTTCTTTTTTTTTTCTTTCTTTTTTCTTTTAAATCCTACAAGGGCCTCAAGATGGCGTTTTTGTTTGTTTGTGAGTTTTGCATCTAAGAATGCTTTTAATATTGGTTGAGGGACACTTTCAATTCCATAATATCTGATTTGACCTTTATTTAAACATTGATCCATTGTTCCTTTAGTTCTATTTTTTGGTGTCTTTCCAATTCCACAATATGGACCCTCTGATTTTTTGGTTCCATAACCGATTGTATTATCCCATGACCCAAAAAACGGTGGCGGCCTATATACACCCATTCTCGGAGCTCCTCTTCCCCTTGGAGGAGGGGGGGTAGGTGCTCCAACTTTGGGGGCACCACTTCCAGTCAAAGCTTTTAAAACCATTGGAATCCCAATACTGGCAAGTAGAGTACCAAGGAAACCACCTGATTGTTTTTTTGTTGGTCGTATATGAACACCTGAACCTGATTGAAGAGCGCCTAATATATCTTTCTTCTGTTTTGCAGTTAGTAGGTGTTTGTTTGCAATAAGCTTATCAATTTTGTTTTGTGGAGTTAAAAAACCTCCACTTTGTCGTTTTCCGAATATCTTTTTGACAATTTGCTGCGCTCCTGCACTAGATGCCCCTGCTAAAGCTGATAATCCAAGGGTTTTTGCAATTGTTGGTCCAAATGCACGCGCAAGAGCTAGAGCTGAAGTCAACAAACTACCACCAACTTGCTTTCTGATATTAGTCTTGGAAAGTTTGATATCCATACCTTTATTCAATTGCCGATTCTTTTCCAATCTCTTTTTTACTGTAGCTGGGACATGTAGAGTGTCATTTCCATTAAGAGAATTATTAGTTAGCCTTATGACAACCGTTTCTCTTTTGTTATAAGCATCACCAATATTCTTCTTCTGATTTTTTGATAGTTTAACATTTATTGCAAAAAGCTGTGTCATTTCTTGTATATAATATATGTTATATAATTTTCTATTACAAAACATATCTGAATTAAGAATGTCTCATTTTTGCTTTTATACTATAACCAATTCATTTCCCACCTTGTCGATGATGATAGTCTCATCATATAAGACGACGGCGTGGACACGGAAATTTGCAGCACTATTTGCGCTCAGTTTATACCTGAATATCAATTGCTTCGGGTCTCTAGTTACTTTTTCTGTTTGATAAGACAAATCAAAATATATGATAGAATAGAGAGAGTTGTAATTAGACATATTGAGTTGGGTACCACTATTGTAATTATTCTTTCTCATTCCATATGACATCACATCGTTGAAGATCCTTACTTTTGATTCTGTATCATATTCAGTTTCTGGATAGAATACTCCATTTCCATATTCCAATCTACATGACGAGAGACTGCTATTATTATTAGCCGCATTCAGTTTGAAAGTATCAAAGTGGTAAGGATTTGTATCTTCATTGTTTGTTTTATTTCGTTGGAGGTAAACAAAGACGGAAACAACATTGTCAATACTTGGTGATATCTGGAAGAATCCACTGCTCTGTGTTGGATTGGAAGCTGAATACAATTCTCTTTTATACATCCAAGAACCTTTTGACAAAAAGGATGCAATAAACTTATCGTATAAAGTGTCCTTTGGTACTAGTCTCGGAACCCAAAGTAAGCATCTATTAACAACCACTCGACTAGCAGCTGCTGCGGCTGCCTTATATATTAATTCTTCGTCATTCTGTAACTGTATATCGATCTGAAGTTGCATTGGGACCAACATTTTATCATGTAACTCTTCAAAGAAACCGTATCGATTAAGAGGTATAATTACATTAACATCTTGGGAAGCATCCTCAGCTCCACCACCTTCACCAATTCTTTTCGTTAAATTTCGTCTAGCCTCAAATCCTATATTTCCAGCAGCAGTCATATCAGCCAAATTTGCTACATCCAAATACCAAAAACTATCTTTAGCCACCGATCTGCTGAAATCATCACTGTATTCCAAGAGGTTCTTAACAAAAGTTACTTTATGAAGATTATCAGTTTCGTATACAATCTTACCAGCACTTTTTATTGTCAAATGGTTAATTAATGAATGAGCTCCATTAATAACTGTTGCCCGGGTTGCATTTGGAAGACCTGTACCATCAGCCAATACCTGTAACTGAAACTGCACCTCAAAATAAGCATTATACCAATCATAGAACGCAGACCTGTCATTGATTGTGAACTTATACCCATTTTTTTGTTGGCGTTGACCATTAGCTGGGATGTTAATATCATCGTTCAACTGAAATCGAACCAACTCATATCTTTGCAAATATTCACTTGTTCTGAAAGCCATTATATTAATATATTATATAATTTTTCCTCCTTCTTCCTGATCCTGATATTAGTCTATCAATAATCATATCTGTACTTTCTTCTCGCTGTGATGGAACTATTTGTCCTACATCATCAATTCTCATATTCCTAAGCTTTTTCATTATCAAGTCTCCTGACTTCTCAGATGTCTTTTTACCCACCCTTTCACCTACTGATTTTAATGCTTTCTCACCTGATTTCTTAGCAAATTTTTTTACAACAGATGACGCAACACTCTTCATTGGTTTGAAAATATTATCAACGATAATACCTGATCCTACATGTTTATCCACAAAAATACCAAGTTTTGGATGATAAACCCTAGTGAATTCAAATGGTTTCATTATAATACTACTTTATATTATTCTATCCTTTTTAGAATTAATGAAAAAGATGTATCAGCTCCATTCAGGTTAATTAATCTCCTTTTTCCATCTGTAATGTGTATCCTGATACTGTTTATAGTATTCTTGTTGACGGGATTAAATGTAACTCTTCTTGGCTCAATTGTAAAAGAGTAACTAGGTTGAAGCACACTGGTTGAGAAGGAATAAATGATGTCTGAATCTTGACCGTCTACAAGTGAATCATTGATTAGGTCGCAGTGGATATTAAGAATGTCTGTGTCCTGGCTGAGATTAGGCACTTTTGGTCCTATATTCTGTTCACTCTTCAATATTTCTTTATCAAACCCAATCAAGTCA
>JAEMPF020003626.1:12500-15000 GCA_022496165.2 Catalaphyllia jardinei | reverse complement strand
AATGAATGCAGATTTTAATGTTGGTGGACATTTCATTGATAATGTTAAAACAATTGTTGAAGACGATGGAGAAAATCCAAATTATGAACAAATAAAACATAAAGCTGTTAATTTTGAACTTTTAAAAAGTACACGAGACTATTTAGTCCGTTTCATTTCTGATATAGATTACTTATTAACAGATGGAAGTGAAGCAATGACTGGAAATTTAGATATGGGAAATCAAAATATAATTAATTTGAAAGAAGCAGAAGATCACCAAGCCACACATGCTGCTAATGTAAAATTTGTCGCTAATGCAATTGTTGATAATAATACAGTTATAAATGGTATAATTGATAAGAAAATTAAAGAATCAGAAGAGAATTCAATTGAGTCCATTGAAAAAGAAAATGTATTCAAAAGAGTGATGGATAATGATGAGTTCAAAGATGATGATGATATTCATAAAATTGGAGTTCAGAATAAAGATTTTCATTCAATAAATAAAAAGACTTATGAATTCAAGATTGATTTTGATTTAGATATTGGTTATTACAGCACCAGATTGTCAATTGATTTGGTATATTTACCAAAAGGCTCTTACACAATGGTTTATGAAATGTATGTTGAAGATGGTATCACAATTGATGAGATAAATGCATCAAGTGGAACTCTCTCTGTTGGAAAGATTAATTCTAGAATAGATGGAACCAAGACACGTAGTATCATCCATTTTTCTAAATATACTATATTTCCTAGTTTTGATGATTTAGCTATTGATATAAGATTGAAAAGTAAAACTGATCCACAAACTAGTATTTATGTTGTTGTTTATGGTGTAAAAGGAACACAAAATAATGTTTCAACAAATATTTGGGATAGACTTTTTTACTATGACAACTACAACACTACTATTACATTTGAAGCACCTATTAATATGCAAACTAAGAGGATAACTGGAGTAGATGATGGTACTGAAGATAGTGATGCCATCAATAAAAAACAATTTGATGCTTTAATAAATTTGTTAAAAGTGGTTGATTTTTATACAAATAATCTGGAACATAATGACAAAAAAATATTAGAGTTTCCAATTATAAATCACCATTTTGTAGTTGATGAAGCAAACACAAATTTACTTAGGTTACCATTGACTGGTGCTTATCAAATAATCTACAATGATTATTATAAAGGAGGTGGTAGATTTAGAATCACGGATGTGTCAAACTCAAAATTTTTATTCTATCAAACACTTAATACACAAAAAAATTGGACACCAATAACATTCAATGCATTATTTTCAATCACTATAAAAGATGGTGCACAATTTGCTGAAATAAAATTATATATAGGTAAAAATGATAGCGCCATTTTGGATGGAGGGTATTATAGTAATTTTTACATTAAATATATACGTCCTTTGCGATAAGCAAAATAGTATAAACAATATATATGAAAGAGTCGCGAAAAAGCATATTCAACTGGAATCACATTTCAGATGAATTTGCAGAAGAACAGGTCGAAGAATTAAAATCTTACTACCAAGCATATCACAAAAAGTGTTTTGCTTACAAGCAGGCATTGAAACGTTTCAAGGAATGGAAATTATTAGGCAACTCATTGTCCATCATATTTACATCTGGAGGTTTAGCAAGTAGTATTGCAACTGGTGGCATCAGTTTGATTGCAATCAGTACAGCAGCACTTTTGATTCAGGGTCGGATGAAGCATAAAAACCTTGATCTTAAGATCCAAAATTGTACTTACGCTTACCAAAGCTATCAACATCTTCTGAATGAGATAAAGGATATGATGAGAAGTGGAATTTACAATTCATGTCTTCATAATACAATGAAGAACATTGATGATTATGTGACAGACAACAGTCCTATTATTGATAAGTATCTTTATAAATATGAAAAATTCACTTGTTAATTATCAACTGGATTCTATCACCAATTAATGATTGAACCTTTTCCCAAAATTGTTTATAATATCTGATTGTCCTCTTCGACTTTGTTACTTGGATATCTTTGTAAGGAAGCCTGAGCATTTTGAATAATTGCTTTATAATAAATTTAATACTAATCATTCGTTTACAGTCAAGCAGTCAGCAGAAACAAATATTGAAAAAAATCATTTTGATTTTTGAGAAAAAATAAAAAGTGAAGCAGTTGGTAAAATCAAATATTGAAAATGCGCTTATACCCCCAACTACTATACTACTCAAAGTTTTCTGTGCGCCAAGACAACGTTGCTTTAATGAAGTTTTTCTTATTCAAGGACCTTTCCATAAGACTCAAGGACTACTAGGGAAAATTCAAGGACTTTTCGAGGACTTAAGCAAATTTCTCCATTTTCAAGGACTTTTCAAGGGGTTGATGCTTTTTCAAGGACTTGATGCTTTTTCAAGCACTTTTCAAGGCCCGTGCGAACCATGTCTGGTTGAAAATGCATTTGCAACATGACAGCTAGCCCTTCTTGCCACTAGAACTGTGTGTTACGACATTTTGGCTCA
>JAEMPF020003626.1:0-7500 GCA_022496165.2 Catalaphyllia jardinei | reverse complement strand
CCTGAACAATCTATAATTCTATTGGTAAGTCACCTATGTCGCTACGGCAATTTCACCAGCATCTCGATTCTAATCAATCAAAAATCAGTGAGGATAGGAAATGCTAAATGACTCTTCTGGGCTGCATGCAAACAGTTTATATCGTTGTAAATATGTTCCGTGATTCTATTTTCTGTTTGCTGTGTTATGTTTTTGTTTCCAAATCTTCTGCAATTTACATATACGACTCAGTGATAACTTCTTACTTTATAACCCCCTTTGTCATAGTGTTTTTTACAAGGTCAAATCATGATCGTACTAGGCAAATGTAACGTGATTTCTCTAAACGTTAGAGGTTTAAGAAATCGCGTAAAAAGGAGAAGCATTTTCTGTTTTTTAAAAGATCAAAATTGTGACGCATATTTTCTACAAGAGACGTACTCTGAACCGAACGATGAAAATATTTGGAAAAGTGAATGGGGAGGTGACATTTTCTTTTCACATGGATCAATACACAGTAGAGGTGTTTGCATCCTGTTGAATCCTTCACTGAATTGTGTCGTTAGAAATTTTCACAAGGATCAAATTGGAAGAATCACCTCAATTGATTTGAATTTCAATGCAAAGAATCTCTCTTTGTGCAATGTATATGCCCCAAATGACCTGCGGCAACAGCAAGAATTTATACATAGTTTAAACACATATTTGATGTCTAACACAGATGTTGAAAATCTTATAATAGGAGGTGATTGGAACATTTCACTGCAAGCTATTGACAAAAAGGGCGGAAACCCTTGGAAACCAACTGTCTCTAGGGACCTGTTGATGACAATGATGAAGGAATTCGATTTAGTCGATGTTTACAGAGAGAAAAATCCAACAAATAAAAGCTATACCTACGAATCAAAAGCGCTTAAACTTTGCTCGCGCATTGATTTCTTCCTAATACCGCAACATCAAATCAGTTGGGTTGAACAAATAGAAACTGTGGTTTCTAACGCCCCAGACCATAAGGCAGTAAAACTCAAATTGAATGGCTCGAACAATAAAAGAGGTCCAGGATTATGGAAATTTAATAACTCTCTCCTGGATGACGAAGATTATGTAACTTTAATTAGAGAAAATTATTCTCCTATTAGTGAAAAATATTCTGGACAAGAAGATAAAAGGCTGAAATGGGAATTAGTTAAGATGGAGCTGAGAGGTTTGACAATCCCTTATGCAATAAATAAAGCAAAAAATATTCGTAGAAAAGAGAGAGATCTCCAAAAGAGACTGGACGATCTAGACCAATCCATTTCTAGCGGTAGCGGTGCCGACAGCCATCGAGAAAACGGCTTAGAAGCTGAACATAACCAGTTGAAACAGAAACTATGTCTCATCTATGAAAACAGAGGAAGGGGCTCAATTGTTCGCTCTAAAACAAGATGGATTGAGCAGGGTGAAAAACCGACCAAATATTTCTTCAACCTAGAGAAACGAAATTACAGTCATAAAACAATAAAGGAGTTGAAGCATCCGGGGGGTAAGTCGGTGACCAAAGAAAAACAAATACTTGAGAAAATTGAGATATTTTATAAAGAGCTCTATACTTCTACCACTAGCTTTGAAAATGCGCAATTCATAAGTTTTATTGAAAAATTAGAATTACCTAGACTCGAAGATTCGGTGAGTAGTAAGTTAGAAGGAGATATCACTCTCAAGGAGTGCAAAGATATTTTATCCACATTCAGCAGAGGTAAATCACCAGGCGAAGATGGATTCACTTGGGAATTCTACAACTGTTTTTTTGATTTACTGGGTAAGGATCTTGTTGATAGTTTCAACGCTTCGTACAGAGTGGGTGAATTGGCACCCTCACAACGGAGAGGTGTAATTACTCTTATACCCAAAGAGGACTCCGACCTCTCCTCACTCGCTAATTGGCGCCCAATAACGTTACTAAACGTAGACTACAAAATTGCATCAAAAGTTATTACCAAGAGACTGGAAAAAGTCTTAACCCTGCTAATTAATCCTGATCAAACAGGTTTCATAAAAGGTAGATACATCGGTCAAAACATCAGGCTAATAAATGACATCCTTGAACAAACAAAGCTTCGTAACATTCCAGGTATACTTTTACAGCTTGATTTTCGAAAGGCTTTCGACACAATTGAATGGAAATTTATACAAAGAACGATTCAGCTTTTTAATTTTGGTGAAAGCATTCAACGCTGGATTTCCATATTTTATGTTAACTCAGAGAGTGCAGTCCTAAACAATGGTTTCTGCACTAATTATTTTCGCTTGTCAAGAGGAGTGAGGCAAGGTTGTCCTCTATCCCCATGTCTATTTATCTTGGCCGCGGAATTACTAGCGTGCAAAATCAGGCAAGATAAAGAAATTCAGGGTATAAATATTTTCGGTAAGGAATTAAAACTAAGCCAATTTGCTGATGATACCACGCTTTTTAACAGTAGTTGTAACTCGATTAACAAGGCAATTGCTGTATTGGAAAATTTTGGCGATATCTCTGGCCTGAAATTGAACCCTTCGAAAACTAAAGCTTTGTGGCTGGGACCGTGGAGGCATAGACAAGACAAACCTTTTGGATTTCAATGGCCAGAAAAACCAATTCGTGTGCTGGGCACTTTTATCTCCTATAATGAGAAAGAAAATGAAAAATACAACTTTACGTTAAAATTGCAAAAATTGAAGTCCATCCTTGACATATGGAACTGTCGGAGTCTTACAATATTTGGAAGGTGCCTAATAGCTAAAAGTCTTGGCATCTCACAATTGATACACTCTTTATCCAGCCTTGATGTTCCTCTCGAATATCTCAACGCTGTGAATTCGGCCATATTTAAATTTATTTGGAAAAATAAAAAGGACAAAATTAAGCGTAAAGTGATGTTTTTAGATTACGACCAAGGAGGTCTACGAGCACCAAGTATATATGCTTTATCAAAATCATTGAAGCTAGCTTGGATCTCTAGACTGTTAGCTGTTGACTATGGAAGTGGTGAATCTTGGAAGGCGATTCCTAACTATTTTTTCGAAAGATACGGGGGCCTAAATTTCATATTACGATGCAATTATGACAAGAAATTTCTTGATCAGATTGAGCTACCTCAGTTCTATAAATTGATTCTCCTGTATTTCTTGGAACTGAAAGAATTTTTTCCTAATCAGTCCGGCCGAGAACAAATCTTATTTAACAACAAAGATATTTTAATCCACGGTCACAGCATTTTCTACAGGAACTGGTACGATCGCGGCGTCTATCTGGTGCAGGATCTTCTCAAAACAGATGGGAATTTTCTTTCTTATTCAGAATTCATCCAAAAATATGACCTTAAATGCAACTTTCTTATCTACTTTCAAGTAGTTTCTGCTATTCCTAGACACTTTGTAGAAAGTGCGAGGGCTAACCCCACGGACAGATCAGATATGCTGTTAAATAGCATGTTTCAGTTCTCCCCAGAGATCTCTTTAAATTTAACCAAAATGAAAAATAGAGACTATTATTGGCTCCTCATAAACAAAGAACCAGTTGAGCTGAAGGCTCTTTCTAAATGGGAAAGAGACCTGCAAATTGATCAAGAATCTCTGAAAACCTTTTTTTCCCGCTCGAAATGTGTTTGTAAAGATAACAAACTTAAGGAATTTTATTTCAAACTTTTACATAGAATAGTAGTCACCAGGAAGGAGTTATTCCTCTTTGGATTGGCGGAAGACGCAAAGTGTCCATATTGTGAAATGAATGATTCCATAATTCACACCTTCCATAGCTGTAATTGGAGCCAATTATTCTTTTTAGAGGTGATAAAATGGTTCAACAAAGAAAATGTCACCTCCGTCGGTCTTTTACCAACCGAACTAATTTTTGGTATGAAAGTTGACACTTCAAGCAAGGAATCAAACATTATCAGAAAGTTAAACTTCACCTTTTTATATGCCAAATATTACTTGTACAATCAGAAATTAATGCATGGTGAGATATCAGTAAATGAATTCATAGCTAATCTTAAGTATAAATTTATTTTTGAAAAATTTTCCGAGTAGCCGAAACAACGATGTTAATACATGTAGGAAAGAAAGGCACTAGTTACAGAGTCAACAATTATACTTATCAACTCAGTTATTTATCTTCCTTTTTTATCTTCCTTCCCCCATTTCTTTTCTGTTTTGCTTCCCTCTACAGTTGACTTTCTTTTGTACAATCCAACTTTATTGTAATCTTCTCCTTGTTTGTTTTTTTTAGCTGTAATTAATATTTACATGAATTTAAAGCCGATCTTTAGTGTAACTCCGAAAACAATTTTTTTTTTTTTGTATAGTCAATTGTTGTGTAAATAGGAGGATAAGGTAGAAGTTATAGTTCCAGTTAATGATACGTGTCAATTTCGTTATATTGTATTGCAAGGATGTAAATAGTTTATCGTAATTGAGTATTGTAATGTAAATGGTGTAAACAATGTAGTTTTGTAAAGTAAGTAAATAAAAAGCGTCTAATTAAAAAAAAAAAAAAAAAAAAAAAAAATCTTTCAAAGCCTTTCATTCAGCCGGATTGACCAGTAGTTCGAAAACTGTGGCATATTGACAAGGAAACTTTGAAGAAATTCATCATAAAAGTTATAAAAGCAGGAGTTCACTCACTGAAATTACTCCAAAAGCTGACATATTCGCTGGGAGATGAAGCTACAAGGTGTAGCTGCGAAGTGTAGCTGCGAGGTGTGGATGCGAGATAAAGCTTCGGTCAAAACATATGGTCAAAAAACAGAGATTAGTTGTCACCTTTCGTTTTGCAATTTCTTTAAATGGATAAGTGACCCTTTTAAATGCTTGCATGAACCATTTAAGTGGCAGTCTCTCTAAAAGCGGTCCACTGCATTTCCGGTCAGAAAAAGTTTTCCTTAAAACTTTTCCCAGTGAACCACCTTGGGTCATAAGTAAATCCAAAGACTTTAGTTTTTGAAAATATGTCAAAATAGTTTTTTTACAGTTCAAAACAATCATAGCCAGAAAACGCACAAATTTGAGTGTTGCAAGGACAGAAAATTGCCCAAATTGAGAAGCTCGCTGCTCAAAGACCACCAAAAGTAACAAAATATTGTTATGATCCCTACATCGAGTGGTCCTTCAAAGGTAAGAAATGCACATTACTTTGATATATTTTGTTTTGCATGATCCTGAAAATTTACCAATTACCACCCGTTATATCACTTTCTGAAAACCTATGAAAATAGCTTGTCTTCACTGCCGTTTATTTCCCAAGTCCAGACCCGGCCGCTCAAAACTCCAACTGAATTCTGCTAAGCAAAGGTTAGGAAGCATAGAAATGCAAAAATACCTCAAGTGCACTTTTCATTATCCTTTCTCACAGCGACTTCGAACTACCATGATACCTAAAAGATCTCTTTTTTATAGCATGATTTTCAAAACAACACAAGTCGCGCTCTTGTTTTGTGGTTTTGTTTTTTGTCATGATTGTGCAGTAGTCTATTGCATTGTCTTCATTAGCTGTTTTTGTTATTTTTTGTTTTAGAGTCATTTAAAAAATAAGACATAACTAAGCTATTATACAAAGTAAGCTGATATCTTACGGCTACTGCCGATGCAACACACTGTTCAACATAACACAAACTGTGTGAGTGTTTTATACAGCTAAACAAGGTAGAATTAAATTCAGTCTCTTCGGCTCGTGGTTTAATGTTATTAGATTATAATCAACTCTTTGTGCACTTGATCGCATGAATTGAAACACATGTAACTCTACTTGTAGTTTATGGAGATATGAAACCTTACTTGGCTATTTCTATGAACTATTTCCTTTCTTTTGTAAATTGTGGTTAAAAGCAATCATGTTCACAGACGATGCAAATGCAGTGCCTAAAAATTATCACTTAAAAAATGTTTGATGTTTGATATGAATCAAGTGAACCATTCATGCATATCTTATGTTGGACGATGTCATTGATTAATCATTTGTCAACGAACGACAGAGCAGCAATTGTTACACATACATGATTCAGTTTTTTATGCGTAATATATGCCATACTAAACACTTCAATTGTGATTCTCAAGAGAAATGAGAAAAGTCTTGAGAGAAATGAAACTTCTCTTGCGAAAAATAAGAAGAGAACAGGTAACTTACTTTTGAGTGGTATTGTACATTTGCAATGCAGGTTACAGAGAGGGCTGACGACCGATCATTTGCTCTTGCCAACACTTGTTACACTCACATTGGTAGGGGGTGGGAGGTGTGGTGGCTGCATGGTTAGAAAATTTTTGTGATACTGTCTATGTACAAAAAAACTTTACAAACTCCAACGGGTACAAAATTCAGCAGCAAGACTTATTTGTAACGTAGGGCGTTTCGATCACATTTCCCCCTCCCTTAAAATGTTACATTGGTTACCCATTAAATTTCGTATTCAGTTTAAGATACTGCTCATTACTTTTAAGGCAATCCATGGTCTTGCACCAGCGTATTTAATTGAATTGATCACCCTAAGGACTCAATGTACATATAATCTTAGATCTACTAATGAGCTTCTTCTTCAGCCTCCTCGAGTGAAAACTCTAAAGACATTAGGTGATCGTAGCTTTGTAGCGGCTGCAACAGCTTTATGGAACAAATTACCACGTGCAGTCCGCCATTCTCAAAATGTACAAACATTTAAGAAAGCCCTTAAGACTCATTTATTTTGGAAAGCTTATAATCTATAGAACATCCGATCAAGTATGAATTTATAGTTAATATTATGCAATTTTATAGTTGGAATATTAATTAGCTTTAGATTTTTCCATTTTTCATGTAATTGATTTGATTGTAAATAGTAGAATTCTAGTTTTTGTCATTGTAAAGCGCACGAGAGCATCTTCTCATGTATCATGTGCTATAGAAGCAATAAAATTATTATTATTATTATTATTATTATTATTATTATGTATGTAACAAACAAACATAATAAAAACCAACCCTGCAAATTACAGTCTGTCAATTGACAAATGTCTGGTAAATTCTAACTTTTGACCAGCAAAATCTTAAACCTGGTTGGACATTATGACCATGCATGTCTGTAGCTCAAATATCAAATTATATTTATTGTAAAATTATTCAGTTCACAATATTACGTAAAAATGCAGTGTTCTGTTTTGTTTATACGGTCTTTTGCATTTCCACAATCAAACTTTTTACGCAATTGTGGACTCACAACAGGGAAACATTTGCAAAATCAATTGAAATGTCAAACGCAGAGCCTGTCAGATACCGTTTTGCATCAGTGATCATGGACAGAGAATAAATAAACTTTTGCCAAGCCGACCCGACAGCAAGATAGCGCATCACTACGAGTGAGTAGAGTAAGTAGACTCCATTTGAGAGGGTAACATTGGACAGTAACTAAACTGATAAACTAATGGCCCTCGAAATAAATACAAAAGATATTATTTAAAAACACTATGTACAACCTAGCAAAAACTTATGTCAAAAATATAAAATCTCTAGATATTAGTAAAACATTGGGTAAT
>JAEMPF020022490.1:0-12371 GCA_022496165.2 Catalaphyllia jardinei | reverse complement strand
ATCAACGATTAACAAACACAAGCTGCAAACGGGTGTAACAGACGTCAGTAGTTAAGAGAGGGAGTGTACGAGCACATTTTGCTTTTAAAAAATGGGTATCGAAAAAAATTTTTAAAAAGGGGAAATTTTTGCTTGTGTTTTATATTAACCAATTTTAGCTATAAAATTTTTATAGTACCAAAGTCCCTTATCTTTACGTCTTTCTTTTTCTGTTGCTTCTTCTGTAATTGCAGTCTTATACAATGAATTTTCTGTTTTTGTATATCTATAACCACAACAAAATGTTACATATTTATAATAATTTGGAAGATCTATTATAATATCTTTTTTAGTTTTAGGATCAATATAAACAAACTTACCTGCTTCTTTATATTGAACCCCTTCTTTTATAATTGTTCTTTTTATACCATCTATAATTTTCCAATTTTGCTTTATTTTATAATCACCATTTGAATTAAAAGGAATAACTTTTGGCTTAATCATTGGTATTTTTCTATTTTGAAATTTATAGTAAACACGTGATACCACTGCTTCTGCTTCAGGATCCATATAATATATATTAGGGTATCATTTTTAGGCTAATATTTTATTATTAACCTAAAAAATATTCTTTACTAAAAAATCCAACAACTTTACCATCATAATTGGTTTGCATAATATAATATTCAGGAAATTGATAAGATGTACCAAATTTTTTAAGAATATCGTTATCTGTTTTTTGCAAATCTTCAAATATTTCTAAAAATTTATATGCATCTTCTAAGCTTTTAAATCTAAATGCTCTAAATTTATTAATATTTTTTTTAATATATTCTAATGTTTTTTCTTCTTCTTCATTTTTCATTTGTTTTTTTACTCTGATTGTTGCTTTTTCTTCACAACCCATATAATATATAATAGGGTATCATTTTTTCTTAAGATATTCTATTATAATAAAAAGCTAATATATTATTTTTAGCATAACTAATTCTATTCATTAATTCTTTTTCTATCTCAACTATTTCAGGATTTGTAAATTCATTTAACATCATAGATAGAACTACATTTGTTTGTGAATCTAAATCAACTTCATTATATACATGAAAATTTTTAAGAGTATTTATAAGAAAATTTCTATATAGTGAAATTTGTCTCTCTAAATGGTTAGTATAAAATTCAAGCATATTGACTGGCATATAATATAATTAATATATAATTTTTATTCTTCAGAATATTTTTTCCAATAATATTTTTTATATTTTTCAACAGATGGACACATATCAATAAAGAAATTATCAAGATTACAGATATCATTAATCAAATCTTCATTGTTAAATGAACCAAGTCTTAATGCCCTCTTTATTCTGACTAAGAGATGCGCATAACTTTGAAAAGCATACTTGCAGTTATTCATGTTTTCGTTAACGTTTTTATAGTCAAGCAAACATTCAATTAACATAGAACCACCAAGAGAAATAATAGTCAAAATAGATCCTGAGACAATGGCTGATGCAATACCGCCACCGGCAATGGCTCCTGAAAACAATCTTGCTGCATATTTAATATTTCTGTAATACCTATGAGCTCTCTTATATAAAAACCATTTTAGATGAATTGTTTTGTAATAACCCATCAATTCATTGATTTGTTCACTATTCAAGTCTGGTGAAATATGATTGAAATCGCAAATTTTTTTTCTCATATAAATAATTATGAGAAAATTATTTATAAATGCAAGAAACGTGTTTCTCTACTACTCACACACAGTCTGATGCAACAGACAAAGGGAAACGTGTTTCCCTACAACCCACGCACTGTCTGTTGCAACAGACAAAGGGAAACGTGTTTCCTTACTGCCCACGCACTATGACTCATGTTTGCAGGGGATTCCCCTATTTTAGAAAGGTGACTCATTGTCGCCCACGCGATACCGATTAAACCTACTGCCGCCGCCAACCATATCTTCTAACCTGTTGACTTTATTCTCTAATACTTCTATTGCTGCTAAAGCTTTATTAAGAACAGATTGACTAGCTTTTTTAGCTAATTCATTGTTTACGTAAGTAGCTCCAGCTTTATTTTTTAATAAATCCGTGACAAATTTTTTAGTGGTCGCGTCACTGTTATCTACTGGAGCGGATACATTAGTTAATCTCCGTTTTTTAATATGGTAATGCCCGTCGGCTGTCAAAGAGAAACCGATACCACGATCTCCCTTTTCGCCTTTAAATGTCTTAAGTTCTTGTTTAACTTTTTGCTTCCCTTGTCCATTACTGAAACCCATATATTATAACTATAAATAATATTTTTTAAAAGGCGCTTTAAATAAATGTTCCTTCACTCTTTTCATATTCTTTGATATCTGAATAAGCATCACTACTAGTATTATATAAATTTTTAGTAATTAAAGCTCTCTTAATAGTGAAAGGAGAATCTGACACATAGATAGTCCAAAAATTATCACCATTATAGAAACGAGGATGAGCTACAGTCAACATATTACCGGCACCACTAAAAATAAATTTCATAGTCCCTCCCTCTATAGTTAACCAAAAAAAGAATTGTTTTCCCTGAGCACTAGATGGAATACGAAAAGTATTTAACTTTGTCTCATCAATTGTGGGGTTTGCTGAAACTACAATACTACGTTTTGTAATAAAAAAATTAATAAGATGAGTATAGCCTCGCCAATGAAGAGATATTATCATACTATCATCTGTACTTGCTTTATGCTCAAAACTTAAATAAAAAGTTATAATTCCTTTATTATCACCTCTTGTCTCATATGTATAATTATTTTGAGTTCTCCTGAAAGTAGAATCAGGGAAATAAATCTCTTTTATTAATGAGAATCTTGAATCGCCTCTTATTAAATTTCTATATGTAGCTTTAATTGAATTACCATTTTTGTCTAATTGTGTTTGTAGATCAGAATGGACTGTCCCTATAGAACTCTGTAAATTTGCGACTGAAGTTTGGAAAGAATTTTTAAAATCATTTAACTGTTTAAAATTGATAGCATCACTATCTTCATTTCCTTCTGGAAGGTTTTTAATGGTTTTATTATTCATATCGATTGGCGCTTCAAATTTGATGTGCTTATCATCATCATAATAAAAGAGACGATCCCAAACACTTACAGACACATCATTGTGATAACCTCTAACACCATAGACTACCACATAAATATCTGTTTTTGGGTCAGACCTACCTTTAAGACGAATATCAATATCTATATCATCAAAACTAGGATTTATAACACCCTTATTAAAATGTATAACACTTCTTGTCTCTTTACCATTTATTTTGCTATTAATTTTACTTACATAGAGAGTGCCACTAGATGCATTAATTTCATCAACAGAGAGTCCATCACTAATATACATTTCATAAACTATAGTATAGTTTCCAATTGGTAAATAAACCACATCAATACTTAGTCGAGTACTATAATAACCTAGACTTGAGTCATAATCAATTTGAAAATGGTATGTTTTCTTATTTATATGGTGGTAGTCTCTATTTATGGGGCCAATTTTATGAATATCACTATCATCCTCTTTGAAAAGGTCATCATCCATGACTTTTCCGAAGACGTTTTCAGTGTCAATAGACTCAATTGCTCTCTCTTCTGACTCTTTTATTTTTGTGTCAATAATACCTGAAAGGAGAGTATTACTATCATTAATAGTCTTATTGACGAAATTAACTGATGCCGCATAATTGCTATTAACTGGTAATGGGTCTTTTAGTCCAATAATACTCTTACTATTCATGTCTAAATTACCTTCCATCTTCTCACTACCATCTTTGGGTAATAGGTCAGCTTCAGTACTTGCTATTAATCGGACGAGATAGTCACGATTTGATTTAAAAAATTGGAAATTAATTGCTTGATATTTGATTTGATCATAATTTGGATTTTCACCATCATCTTCTACAATAGTTTTTAAACCACCAATAAGGAATCCACCCATATTTAGATTACCTTGCATTCCACGAGCACCAGATAATGGAAGATAAGTTGCTTTTGCACCTCCAACTGTTATAGCAGCATTATCATCAGAAGAACTTCTAATTCCAGTAATAGTATGATTACCCATATTTAAGCTACCAGTCATCGCTCTCGAGCCATCTAATTTGAGCAAATCTGATGTATCAACATTTGTTATTTTTTTATCAACATATGCTTTAGAGACAAGATCATTATCAGAGAATAAATTATCAGAATATGGCTCTGTGTTCTGAACTTTTTTTCCTCGCAGGTCAAAACCCTCAGTTCCATCAGCATTGCTCTTTAACTTAATAAAATTCTCATTTAGATATTCTTTATTTACAGCGCTATATAAATCTTTTCTCTTATCTGCTAATGAATCAGTATCTTTGTGATCATCTACGTTTTTTATTTGAAGAATATGGTGTGTATCCATTTGTAGATCACCTGTCATAGACCTACTACCATCTAACTTTAGTAGAATTGAAGTGTCTACTGATGGGATTTTAGCTATCTCATCATCAACATATTTTTTTCTTACCCCATCGTTAGGATTTGTTGGATTACCGACACCAACTATTTTATTTAAATTTAAATCTATTACACTATTTCCATTTCTTTTCATAACTAATTTACCACAATCTTCTATTCTTTTATTATCCATATCAATATGCCCAGACATTGTACCTCCAGAAAGAGGCAATAATTTAGCAATCTCACTATCAACATAATTTTTACTAGTTTTATCATTTATTGCTATATCTTGCTTAGCATCTTGAAGATCAACATAACCTTTAGTTGCAGCATCATCAGATTGGACTGGATTAGCTAAACTCTCTATTTTATTTCCATCCATATTAATATTTTCAAAAAATAGGAACTCATAGTTATCATCTGTATCTGCTATCTCAAATATTCTATCATTAAAATCTGTACCTCTTGTTCCTTTTACAACTCTACTTTGAAACTTGAAATTCATAGATGGGTCTCTCTTAAATACTTCAATACGAAATGTTATTTTACCCTCTGATCCATCACTTGAGAATTTTATATATGCTTTTGTTATATTACTATTTTGTCTACTAGCAAAAGTATAAAGTCTAAAACCATCAGATGCATGCACACCAAATATATGAGTATAGTTAGAGACACCAGTTATCTTTATTAATGATGTATATATACCAACTCTTAACTTATCTGATCTCATTTCTAAATTTAGATATGTTTGACCACCAAAATCACTACTTGTACCAGATGGAGATGTTTCATAAAAATTATTTAATAGATTTAACTCTATACCTGACTTAAATATCTTTGGTGTAGGTTGTAAATGAAAATAATTTTCATTAAATTCAATACTATCTTTTAATTTTTGATAATTAACAGCATCTTTATCATTTATTGGGTCAGCTAAATTAACTATTTTATGTGATTTTAAGTCAAGATCAGCAGTTAAAACTTTATCTAATTTAGAGTCCAGATTATCATCAGTGTATTTTTTAGTAGATGCATCATTTTCATGGACAGGTGCTCCTACATCTGTTAATCTCTTTCCATCAATATCAAAATTACCATCATCAGTAAGATTAAATCCAATTCCAGGAAGACCTCTCTCTCCTACTCCTCCACTTTTGTTTACATTTTTTTGTTCTAATAATCCATTACTATATCCCATTATATAGTAATAGATTGTTTTATTTTTTAATTGTTTTTGTGTTGCTTTTTATCTAATTATTGTGATTGTGATGATTGAGATGATTGTGATTGTGAAGAATGAGAAGGATAATAACTACTATCATCACTATCTGAACTTTCTAAACTGTCATATAATAAAAATTCTTTATAATCAAAGGAAGATGATTGAGATAAAGATTCCTGTGAGCAAGAAGACTGTGATTGAGTATATTGTGAGTCTTGTGAATCTGACATATATAATATAAAAATATTTTATTTTTAAATGTCTTCATTGAAATTTTTTTAAATATTCTTATTTATTTTGTCTATGTAAGCAAAACTGTAAGGTTCAGAGGTCGCTTTAAGGAATTTACCTTTATTAACATTTACTTCTTTACACATTCTTGAAGTCTCTGCAGAAGATGGAGAGTCAAATATACAAAAATGAGAGCAATTGAGTCGTATATCTTTGGGTGTTAGATAATAAGATTGACTTAGATAGATAACACTACAATCTTTATGACGACCGCCAATAAAATATTCTACAAGAGGTTTTTGATTCTTTTCACAAACAAAGTCATCAAATATAACTATCTTTTGATTATCACCATCTAGTTCTGATAGAGGTGTTATTTCATCATTACTAGCTTGGATAACATCATATCCTACTTCTTCAGATATAGGTTGAAATGTATCCATTAGTTCCTGATACTTTGGTTGTTCTAGATTTTTTGAGAATAAATAAATTTTATCAAAATATAGAAGGTTGTAGAGCATATGCATAAGAGTGTTAGTTTTACCACAACCACTTGGTCCACAGATTAACATTCTAAAAGTGTTAGATGGCATAAAAGGTTTAAGCCTTTTGAATTTGCTTTTAGATTTAGATGTAGAGTCATAGTTTGGTATTTTCATATATAATTTATATGAAAATATTCATTTTTATTTAATTATATATTTAAATATAACAATCATTTAATAAATTTATAAAAATATAAATTATGTTAATATATGAGTCTAAGTAAATGGAAAGAATTAGCAGATAAAAGGACTAATACTGGTCAAATGAAGAGAGAACTATTTAATAAAATAACAGAAGATAAGATAAAGACTAAAACAACTGATCAAGCTATTGCAAAAACTTTTAGGTTAGATAAGCTAGATCAAATAGCTGAACAAACTAAACCTAAAAAGAGAGTCCGAATTCAAGTACCTAGAGTAAATAGAGATGGTGGTATTGATTATGCACCAGAAGTAGATCCTTATGAAGATATGGATGTAGATGGATTGCTAAATCTAGAAGATTATGTAGAAGCACAAGTAGAAAAACAAATAGCTAAAAAACCACCTGGATATGAAATGGAACCACCTCCTGACTATTCTTTTATAGAAGAAGAAGATAAAGCTCCATTAGCAGAAGGTGAAGATTCATTTCAAGAAGGTGAAGCTGATTATGATAAAGCAGATGATGAAGTTGAATATAAAGTTAAAGATAAAGGATTAGATATTTTAATAAATAAAATAGATTATAATAATCCAAATAATCTTTTTGATACTTTTGGTTTCCCAAATTATGATAATGTAGATAAGATGTTGAATGACCCAGAAATTACAGTAGCTGAAAAAAAACAAAATCTTCGTAAAGTAGTTGATAATGCAGATAAATTGAGAGCAGTTTATATTACACCTAAAAAAACAAAAGCATCAAAAGATTATAAAGCTAAAAGAATATCATTAGAAGAAAGAGATAATATATATCAAAAACTTGATACTGCACGTGATCAGGTAAGAAGTTTTAGAAGATTCTATGGAAATAAAATTCCTAAAATAAAAGGTAAAGGTATCTCAAAAATTCAAAGAGGAGGAGGTGCCTTTTTCTTTAATAATGCAAAAGAAATGCTAAATAAATTGAATGTAATTATTGCAGAAATGAAAGCAGGAAATACAAGTTTAGATATGAGGAACATGGGTGTAACTATCTTAGATGTACTTTTAAATTCCCAACATATCAATAAAAGCCAATATCAAAAATTAGTTAAAAAATATTTTGCTGTTTAATCATATATGGAAAGAGAAATAACATTAAGTAGCTTTTCTGCAAAAAACGAACCTGGAAATAGACCAGGTGACTTTACAACAGTATTTACACCAACAATGATATTAGATTCAAACTCAACCTACTATATTGGTTTAAACAGAATTATCTCAATGTTTTTTACATGGACAAATGTTAATTCAGAATATAATAATCAAAAAATATCATTTAGTAAAGATAATGGTAATAGTTGGACTGATATTGATTTTCCCCAAGGAGTTTGGTCATATAATGATTTTGACAATTATATTAAATCAAAGACAGTAGAAGATGGAGATGGAAATAATCCAAACTATCCAATCACAATAACTTTTGATGAGCCAACTTTTCGAACAATTATAACTTTAGATACAGGCTATCAACTTGATTTAACTAAATCTAATTTTAATAAGCTTATAGGATTTGATAAAGAGATTTTAAAAGAAGAACAGAATATTGGAAAGAGAGTACCAAATCTTACAGAGGACACTGATATTTTAAATATACATTGTGATTTAACAAGTACTTCATTAGTTGATGGTGTAGAATCAGATATTATTTACAGTTTTGGTACAGGAACTTTAAGTCAATCGTATGCATTTACACTTGAACCAAGACGTATTATTTTTAGTCCAATAAATACAACAATAATTTCAAGTATACGTATCTATGTAACTGATGGATTAAGAAGACCAATCTATTTTAATAATTCAGATACTGCATTTTCATTAATATTAAAAAAAATAAGTAATTAATAATTATATGATTAACAATTCAATGCCAAAATCACGAGAATTTAGAAAGATGTATCATCCATCTTTAGGAAGATATGTTTACTTTCATAGAGGAAATGGTCTTATAGTTGATAATATTATGAAACCAATTACTGCTGGTGTTAGTGAACTTGGAAGTGCTATTGGTAGTAAAATTGCCTCTACAGCGGCAAAAGCATTAGGAAAAAAGACTAAAAAAGCAAAAGATATAGAGAGAAAGGCAGAAGAAGCAATAGAAGAAAAATCTGGTGATGTTATAAGAAAGATGTTATCTAAGAATACTGAAGAGATAAAACCATACACTATAGCCCCAGGACCACACCCAGCATCAAAGAGGAAAAAACCAAGCAGAGCTAAAACTAAAATGACACAAGCAGAAGTTAACACATTAATTAATAATCTCTTATATGATTGATTAACAAAAAAAGAAAAACAAATAATATTAAAAAAAATTATTTTATAAAATATATATGTCATTTCGATCACCAGAAAACGTTCAGAGAAATGAAGAAGTCAGATTTCTTCTTGAAAGCAATATAAGAGCTCCTGCTAATACTACAGAGCAACAAAAAAATGGTTATAAATTTGTAATAAATGATAGAAGCTCTTTTTATGATTGGTTTAATGCTTATTTTGAAGTACAATTTCATCTTGATCTAAAAGCAAATGGTGGAGACAACACCAATACTCGAACAACACTACTTTGCGGCTCACATTCTCTTATTAGACATCTTGTTATTAAGAGTGCTGGTAAAATTATCTATGATACTGATAATCTTCATCTTGTTACTTTTGCAAAAAATCTATTAGAATATTCAGATGATTATTCTAGAACTGTAGCTAAAAATACTTTTTGGTATTTAGATAGAGCTGAATCTTCAGTTGCAGCAGCTAACCCAGAATTTGAAGCTAGAAGAGATTTAACAGCAGATAGCAAAAAAGTTAATGTAAATATCCCTCTAAACAGATACTCTTTCTTTGAAGAATTAGAGGGAAGGATGTTACCTCCAATGCAACTTGAATTTGAAATAGATTTAAACCCAGATGCAGAAGCACTTTTTGGTGCAGCTGATACAACACGATTAGTAATTGATCGATTTTATCTATGGGTTCCAAGATTACAACCAAAAGATGCTCTAATGACTAAATTCATATCTGATTTTCAAAAACCAAGTAAATGGAATTACTTAAGAGAAATGTATCAGAGATCAGATCTAACAAATACAAGTGGAGATTTTAGAATATCAGCATCTATTGATAAAGTAAGATATGTATTTGTATATTTACAGAGAAATAAGAATAATTTAATCACAGCAAATCCATATATATATGATACATTTAAACTAAATGCAGGTGATGATGCAAGTACTCTAACTAGTTGTAGACTTGAATATGGTGATGGTGTATTTTATCCAGAAAGAGATTTTGATCATGAGAGTAAAACTAGAATATTCAATGCACTAATGGGTTATTCATGGAAAAAGAATGATTATAATACTGGAACACAATTAAATATCAAGAATTTTTCAGAGATTTATCCTCTTATCTTTTTTGATCTAAGTTATCAAGCTGATAGTGTAAGTAGAGATCCTAAACAACTTATACTTAAATATATGATTAACACTAATGATGGTGATAGGTTTAGGGTTCATGCTATTGTTCTTTATGAAAAAGATGTTGTTGTTGATAAAGTTGGAGATCAATTAGTTATTGTATAAAAAACAGGCTCACGAAAAAAATATTAGAGAAAAAAAAAAATTTAAAAAAAAATATTTATTAATCATATAGAATGAAAGTAAACGAAAGAGAAAACAACAGTGGTTTTGTAGTTAAATTTTTAGATATTGATACAAATAAGATTACTTTTGGAACTCCAAAGAAAAATAATTATAATGGCACTCAAATACCAATTTTATATGATGGATATACTATGTATATTCAATATGAAGGTATTTCACCATTTGGTGCGCAAGAAAATGTTGATAAAGATGGTAATTATCTTGGAACAAGTATGCAAATAAATTTAGAGGGAAATTATCTAGAAAAAGCAAAAGAATTAGATCAGTTTTTTATTGACACTTTTTATAAAAAGAAATGGGGATTAGCAAAAAATGTTCCTAAAAGTAGTATAGAGGGTTATGATGAACATGGTCAAGGTGGATTATGGAAAAGAATTTGTAAAAAGCCTTATAAAGTAGATGAAGAGACAAAAGAGAGAGAATATCTAGATTATCCATCTAAGATGGAATTTTCACTACTATATAAAAAAGATAAACTTCAGACTACTTTTTTTGATTGGGATGGTAATAAAAAAGATAATTATGAAGATGTGATATCAAGAACTCATGTTAAGTTTATCGCTGGATGGTTTTCATTATGTAGAGGTACATTTGGATTAACTCTTAAACCAAAATTAATGCAAGTTAGATATAAACCAGAAGAAAATAGATTTAGTCAATGTTGTCTTATGGATGATGATGGTGAAGATAATACTGAAGGAATTATTTCATTACATCCAGAGAATTGTTTTGATTATAGTGATTAGATGGGAAAAAACAAAAAATATTATTTATGAGTTAAATGAAAAACTTAAAAAAATTTAATTCATAATTAATATAATGTCAAAGAAATTAGTTCAAATTAACGTTAATCTTTCAAAGGGTCAAATTACAAAACTTAAAAGCGCTTATAAAAATAGTGAAGAAATAGGTATAAGATTAAAAAATAAAGATTTAACTGGTAGTCATACTCTACTTGTTTCAAATAATATGGCTTATAGAGTAGAAAAAGCTAGAAAAAATGGAACTGGTGCTCTTGTTAAAATTCCAAAGACTAATATTAGAAAACAAGTTGGATATGGTATTGCAAGTAGTATATTACCTGTATTGAGAAATTATGGACCTATGCTTGCTAAAACTGCTGGTTTATCAGCTCTTGCTGGTGGTGTAAGTGAAGGTGTTAGACAGATTGTAAAAAAAATAACTGGTGGTCAAATATTTAGAGTACCAAATGGTGAGCTACATAAACTTGCAATTATGAGTGAATTGCTTACTAAACCACAGATTAGAGATTTAGCTGATGCTTATAATAATAATATGGATTTAATGTTTAAAATTAATAAAAAGCAAGTGGGTAATGGTATAGGTACTATTTTAGCAAGTATTGGAATACCAATGCTTATAAGTGCATTAAAAGGAGGAGCAATTATGCCAATGAGTGAATATCCAATGAGACCACCTCCATTTTATGGTACTTGGGGTGAGGGAGGACCAAGAGTTGGTAAACCACCACCTTCAGAAGGAGGTGGTAAAAAAAAAAAGAACGAAGCAGCCTATTATTACTAGGAGACAAAAAATTAAAGTTTAAAAAAAATGTCCCATTAAGTAATTATGATCTTTTAGATTGGTGTAAATATTTAGGTATTCCTATTAAAGATGTATTAAGTAGAGATGTCTCTATACCTCATAATCATAAATGAGCTATATTTATCTATAATTTAGAACCACATTATATGAGTGGATCTCATTGGGTTGCAACTTATGTTAGAGATGGTATTATTAATTATTTTGATAGTTTTGGTATGCCACCTTTTCAAGAAATAGTAAATCATGCTAAGATGAAAAATTTAACTCTTTTACATCAAAACATGCAGATTCAAAACTTATATACCACCACTTGTGGTTATTTCTGCCTTTACTTTCTCTATGAAATGCATAAAGGTACAGATTATTGGGATCTGTTAAGTGTTTTCAGAAAAGATACAAATTATAATGAAAAATTTATAGAGCAGTATTTCCATCACCTTTCAACTTAGACTTATTTAAAGCAAATTTTTAGCAAATTTTACATATTTTTCTTCTAGTTTTCTTTCTCTATC
>JAEMPF020022489.1:0-12372 GCA_022496165.2 Catalaphyllia jardinei | reverse complement strand
TGCATCTATAACCGCAGTTCAAATATGAATTATTTCATATACACTTTCACACTACAAATGTAATGCCTTTGTTTTCAAATGCAGCTGCAACATCCTGTACCTTGTTTTTATACAACGTGTGTGTCTGCCTCAAGTTAGCCAGTTCTTCTTCTTGTTGACGGAGAGATTTTTCTGTTCTATCAAGCTGTAATGATTTCTGGAGACAGAGGAGAAAAGTGGTTTCAAACGCAAAGAAGCAACAAACCGGCATCTTAGCAAAAACTATATCGAAATCGAAGAAGGGATTTTACTTTGAACCTCTCTAAATAATCTCCAACGCCAAATAAGAATACCCTAATAAACAAAATCCAGTCTTCATCGGTAGGTTTGTCAGTAGCAGTTAACCCAATTTTATTTCAAACGTCAAATCAAAGCAACAAAACGCACATGGATGCGGGCAAGGTTAAGAATTCGGTTTTCTCGATCAGTAGTCCACTGCACCAAGTATGGCCACCCGAATCTGCAAATAATAGAATCCAGTACTCGTTGGACCGCCAATAATAGAATCCATCAGTACTCTTACCTGTGTCAACTCATTAACAGTGTTCGTAAGTTCATCGCGCAGTGAATTCTTTTCTTTCTCAAGCGCTGTTACTCGACCTTGCTGCTGTTTGTCACGGGCTTCATACTTCGTCCTGTTTAACAGTGAAGATTTGAAAAAAAAAACATTTGAAATCTCCCTCATTTGATTTTAATTGCGTTAGGCAATTAATCGTGCAAAACCAAATGAGCTATGTAAATATGAATTTGTAACTGAGTATAGTTCGCTGTATGTAAGGCACCATATTAAAGGTGAAAAGCGACAACTGCGTGTACATTGGACATAATTATTTTAGACATGATGATAGACGCGAATCTATTATCATAATCGACATCTATTGCCATAATTATTTTATCTTAACAATAAAAACCCTTTATTTTCTCCCAGCCTGTACACACTTCTCCCTCAAGTTTATATTTCCTGGCAACGTGTCAGTAATAATTAAACCTTAAAAAGGTTACCTTGCACGGGCTAAGTCATCTAAACGCTCCTGAAGGGCTGCTAGTTCACCTTTTTGCTCGAGATAAGCATTGTCCAGGTGCTCTATTTGCTGCAAGAAAAACCAAGAAAATCGAGCGTGTACATCTTCACATACTATGATACTTAACAATCTACTGACAAGGTAGAATCGTCAATTTGGTCGACATGTTACTCAGTCACTCTGCTGCAAACACGAAAGACATTGTTTTCCGAGCTAAACATCCATGAACTATTCGCAACACACTATCGTTATTGACGAACTGCATGGAAGCAATAACTCGAGTTGTAGGAAGAAAACGGACAACAGAGCGGACCACACTTCAAAATAACACCCTCCTGGTCATTTTTGTCTTTTCTCTTTTGAATTATTATTGCACTGGAAAGCATCTTCTGAGAACCATTAAATCTTGCCAACTTTAAACTATGCAAATTCCTTTCTCGCGGCTGTCTTTTTTAAACCATAAATAAGATGTTTAGATTCCGTTTTATAAGCCAAACAGAACGTCCGTTACCATGTTAGGATTGGAACTACAAGTTACAACTGAGCCGTTGTAATCAATCGCACATTCAGTTCAGAAGATCGCAAGATTGATATCTGTGCACGGGCTTTATTTGATAATCAGCTTCCCAAGTTAAATAACCAAAATATCAATATCACCAAAACGTGTTCCTTCACCTAGTTCAGTAATGTAATGAAAACAGAACATTAGGCTATCGCTATGTAATAAAGGTGTTCCATAATGTCTTTAAGTCATTTCTTTCCATCAGTCTTCGTCTTCACTTATGTCAACGATTGAACTCAAGTACTGTTTAATTAGTACTTCATATTTCGCAGAGTTATTTGAAATTTTCATATTACTTCATAATAGACCGAATTGTGTGTGTTTTGGTGACTTTTTACCAATGAGGACACTTTGTGATACTTATCACAGGGAATTTGAATCTCATTCCTGGACATGTCTGTCAGTCTTGTATTCAGTGAAGCAAGCTTAATTAAGGCTCTGGTCTTACTTTTAAGAAAAGACCTTAGTACAAGAAAGTTGGAAACGTAAATGAGCAAGAAGTTTCTTTTCCGTCAACCATACCTAACAACAAACATCATCCTTGCTGTCAACTTTACTATAACCTTGCTACAGCAAACGCCTCTCACACAACTTATAATTAAGATAACTCCGTCTTTCCTATATAAAAATTCTTATAATCCATCAAATCTTTTCGCTCGCCCGCGATTGGTCTAAACGTCACATGACCGAATATCCCCCAGCTAAAACTGGGGGATGTCCGAGAATATACCCCAATTTTTAAAACTGCGCGCGTTGCGTAAAAGATTTGAAGGATAATAATCACGTTAGTCTCCATCTGTGGCGAAAATATGCTCGGATATTTGTCCTTGCACATTATCGGTTCTTCGAAGCTCAGAGTTTTCCTCGAGCTACGCTCTCAGAAAACTGTTCACTTCTCGGACAAATATCCTAGCATATTTTCGCGCCAAATGGAGACTATTGTTTATATATATTTTATGCTCAGGCTGGGCATTCTTTATTTTCTGCCGACTTTAGACTGAAAGTATTATTGTGTAAATTTTAGGATCTTAGTATAGTACATGTATTTCAGTTAAATAAAGCTGCCATGACTAGGAGTTAAACTTTCAAATAGAACTGTATGGGGCGTGTACGGTGTTTTTATTTTTTGCGAGGCATTGATCACAATATTTCACAATTTACTCCTCGATGTTCTTATCAACAAAGATTCTTAGATATAAAAAAGTATAGTGCAAGGAGCAATACACGAGTGGCAGTCCATAGGTCCCTGAGCGACACTGTCCAATAATCATAGCTTATTATAAAGCAACTCAGCGGACAAGGTTAACAAGTCAAGTCTCTTGTTTTGCGTTGGCGATCGAATAAAAAAGGAGAAAACACAGGGCTGTGAACAGTCTAGAACACTTAATCTTCGCTAAACACAAGTTGCACTACATGATGCTCACTGTAACAGTTGTACATAAATTTCCGTGGTGCTGTTCGCTCGTCTGCTCACCCCACAGTCTCTCCACGTGATTTCGAACAACTCATCCCAATCAATCACAAAGGCGCACATAAAAAAAGCTTCAAGCTAATTGTCTTTTAGTTCTCAGAAAAAGTGGCTGAAGCAGACTATAAAAACCCTACATATATAGAGTTACCAAGTATGATAACACTTCACGACGCAATACCAAACAAGTTAACTTCCCTTTATAGACTCCTAGTATAACAAGATAAATTTAGGTCTACATTATGAGCGAATGGTTTAATAAGTAATATGATTTAAATGACAACATCTACATCAATGTTAGTTCTTTTTAAGGCATGCTATGTTGAGCAAATTTATCATATTTAACCTGGTTCTTACCTTGCTTTTCTCAATGATTTCTGCAGCTTTGCGAGTGGCATCGGTCTGGTATTGGATGAACTGTTCAAGGGTTACAAAAACAACTATTTTAACACAATTTACACTTAAATAGTTTATTTTTTAGGGGCGACGCGTTATGAATTTTCATGCCAGCACACATTTACCAACCCATACAGTACATTCACGATTTATTACAAATTTTCACACTTTAATTTTCAGGTTTTCATTGATCTGAAGATACATATAGGAAATTCGATTCTTGACAACTACAGCTTTACATGGTGATAGTGGCCTATCTTTTACTGCACGACTTATCACTTCCGCATTAAATTTGCTTCCAGTTCTGGAGAAGTTTGATGGCAGCATTTTACATTGTTTTAAATTACGTTAACCTTTCTGACGTTATGACTTCAGCTAACTGAATTGAGACCAGGTGCCATTCACGTTCTATAACCAGTGACTATAAAGTTGAGTATATTCCCTCGTTATTCTGTTAGGGTTAATTGCATAATTCGATTCTACATTGAATTTTTCTCTCTCCACTATTGAGTGAATTGGAAGGATTGCACCAGAAGATACCGTTTACGAATGTGGTTGGTTCTCTCACTGTTGTCTCCTTGATGATAGCCCATGATGGAAAGCAAGAAGCCGTTTCAAGAAAGAATGTCCATTCTTAGTTTTTGGCCTGAATAAAATGCAGGTTATGGACCGCTCTTCTTCACTGTGACACGACATGTGCTGTCAAATAAACATTTATGCTACTAGTCCTTGGTTTCTGAGTGATAGTATGCTCGACCGCAAGTCTTTGACTATTTGCCAGTACATGTACATGTAGTCTCATTAAATTACACCTTCAGTAGTGCAAGTAACAAGAGTTTAAAATTAATGTTATGTCCTTTGTAGCAATAACGAATGACAGAATGAGATAAAAATTTACAGATTATATTAATGTTCTATAAATAACACTAATTTTGACTGGTCTTGCTAGCAAACTCCTAGTCACTTAAAATGTTTATGGAGAGCAGTTTCAGCCCTAAACAAGTGTAAGTATGCACAATACATCCAAGAATTTGTATGCATACAGTTCTACGGTCAGTGAATGGTGCAACAGTCCCGAGAGCTGTCAGAACTAGAACAAGAGAGCAGTCAATGAGTGGCTCTGTGATTACAGTGTGCATCACATTTTTACAAAATGCATGGCAGTTGTCGGAAAACCAACACACCTCAATGATATCAAATTTGTCGAATGAAAAAAAAAAAACTCGGCCTTTTTGTTAATAACGGTTTTCTAATATTTTTAGATTACATTTCTTTAATAGTGTGAGAAGCTATTCTGGGCCGAATAACAGTCACAGTAGGATCACAACATCAATCACGTTTTTCACAAAGCACGCTGGCCAAACCTCTTCTGAATACAAGTCTAACAACAAAAAATTTACAAAAAGCAAAGTGACGCAAATAATTTTGCCATTGTCGCGTCTTAAACTTTATTATATCTCTAAGTTAGTACGCGCGCTGTGATTGGTCAATTTACCGGGCCGTGCTCTCCCGCATGGCCCGCGAAAATTTAAAGTTGTTTGTGTTGCCAAACTGTTGCGTGATTTATCGCCAAAAAGTCTTAACTTATTTATCAAGGTTTAAAACTTTCTTTTACTCTAAATTTTGACCTAAAGCGTAGTAAAGACTTAAAAACGATTTCAAATTGACTCATTTTGCTTTCGACCTGCGTCAGAAATTTGAAGCCGTTCCTCATGGATAAAAATCGTTCCTGAACTCGTCAGACACGCAATAGAGATATAATAAATATCTATGGCCCGCGCGCTTGGGCCATAAACCGGTTGGGGAAAAACTCGGTCCGTAACTTACGGTACGGACCGCGAACTCGGTTGGTAAGAGGTATTTATTAACTTCCACACGTGGCAGAAAGTTAAATTCATATAGACTTGCATTGATTGTATTAGTTGTGACTGTATTAATTAGCTGTAATTTAGCAGGTCCACATCAGGACTTCGGTCTTGCCAATCCGCTTTTAACCTGCATTGTTGAATAAAGATGTATGTGTATGTATGTATGTATGTACAGCGTATCCAAATTTCGTAACTGAATCACAAAAGTATGCGAAATCACGTGATTTCCGAGCAAAGAGAATCACAAACGAAGTGTTGTTTTTCGAAAAACATCATTACGTGTTTGTGGATTTTTTTGTACAGAATTTGACAAGAAAGCGTGAGAAAGACTTGACAACTTATTCAAGTTGGCCACTGAAATACGATAATGTCTTCAGACATTCATCTTTATACTGTTCTTGCCACTTGATCGGACTTCCACTTTATAGAAGCCAAAAAATGTTGCTGTGTTAAAGCGTTGCTGGCCAAGAACTTCAGATAGAACTACTTGTGCTTCTTGGAAAGTTGCCGGACCTGATTCTGAGCTCATCTACCTGGAGCTTGCCATTTTCTCGCATTTGAGTTCTCGCATAAGAGCTTGAAATAACTCTGTTGGTGTTGCCTTGTGGTCCTTCGGTGGTAGCACAACTCCTCGAATCTTCGCTTCTCTAGAGCGCTGATGTATAAAAAGATTATAGAGCTGTTTATAACCAATTATTGAATGAGTTTTTTGTGATATCCAGAATAATCAAGGTCGAGGTAGGGGTTATTAACCACAGCCTTATTATACATTGAACGAAAAAAATTGAAAGTCACGTTTTTGCTTCTTAACTGACGGAGAGGAAAACAAAGCGCACGAACTGGACATGATTGCCCTTAGAAATCATGCACCGCGGTCACTCATGGCATGATTACCCGTGACCTTGAGTCTCCTTGACAAGATTATTGTAGATTATTGTATAATCTGCGTTAAATGACGTCATAGGCGCTGATTTCGAAAATTCACTGTACACTTTCGGCCAATTCGGAAAGAGATAGCGAGTTCAATGTATATTTCGATAGATTATTCCTTGTGCTTTCTCGTCGAATTCGTGAGAAAAAATTCCACAACCACACTTTGATGTCGACGAAAAACATGCGACTCTTTTACTCAGAAATCATAATTTTTCCTACATTAGATACACTGAAACAAACGTCTTCCTGGAGTGATCCATATGAAAATAACTTTCCATATGTGAAGTAAAATAGCGTTAAAGACAATCATAGAATTATTTGCGTCGCTTTGCTTGTTTCAATTTTTTGTTACAACACGTCGATCCAGAGCGGCTTTGCCAAGCGTACTATTTACAATTTTCCTTAACAGACTTGAGATTGATTGATACATAAATTGTCTACAAATGCTGTTGCATAAAAAGTTTTAAAAAATCACATTAATTTTCTAAATAACAAAAGAGCGTTTAATATTTTTAGACACGCTGGTTACGGTTAAAAAAAAATGTCTGATGTGTATAAAGTGTAGGGATCTTGCTAAATGCACAACCTACCAAGGACTTCATCTTGGTCAGTTCTTGCTGTTGAAGTTCGTTAAGCTCATTCATGTCTGCATAGCGTGTGCTTTCCTAAACCGCCAGAATGTTTTACATAGTTATAAAATCATCAGGGTGGGTTAAAGGGACCACACATGGTCAAGTAAGTTAATTCAAATTAAATCTACGTTTATCAACTTTAACGTTCGATTTATGATTTATGATTTATGATTTATTACAATCTAATGGCAGCTACAAAATACAAAAATAAAATATATAAATATATATATATATGCCATAAGGATAGTCTGTAAAAGAGTCCAGGACCCCATACTCAGACAGACCACCATAATCCACATTAAAAAAAATAATAATAATAAATAAATAAATAAATAAATAAAAAATAAATAAATAAATTAATTAATTAAAATATAAAAGCTACTTAGAAATCACTAAAAAATTTCTTAACCCTAGACTTAAAAATATTTACATTATCAGAAACACGAATATCTAAGGGTAGGTGATTCCACTGGTCAGTTATTCTATGAAGGAAACTGTACTTCAAGACATTAGTTCTGGCAAATTTCTTCTTTAAAGTTAAAGAGTCCTTAGACCTAAGTGAGAAGCGGTCAGCTTCCGAGTGGAAGTCAATAATTTTACTGACGTCAATATTAATGTTGCCATTAAGTACTTTATATAGGAAGGTCACGTCAGTCAGTGATCTCCTCTTCTCCAGTGACATGAGGTTTAACTTCTTCAAACGAGTGTCGTAGGGATCATCACTTTTTAAGATAAATTTAGTCGCTCTTCTCTGTACTCTCTCCAGCTTATCAATATTTCTTTTTGTATATGGGGACCACACCACTGAACAATATTCCAAGTTTGAGCGTACCAAAGAGCAGTAAAGAGTACACAAGGTCTTAGGGTCATCAAGACCTTTGCAAGTTCTCTTAATCAGACCGAGCATTCTGTTAGCCTTGGACACTACATAATCTATATGTGCGTTCCATGATAAGTGATGATTTGTAATAATCCCTAAGTCCTTAAAATCTTTAACCTCCTCTAGTTCGGAATTTTCAAGGAAAAAACTAAAAGTGAGTGGTTGAATGATCTTGGTAATTTTCATAATTTTGCATTTCTTGACATTAAAGTTCATGAAATTCCGAACACTCCATTGATGCAGACTATCGAGGTCCTGTTGAAACAATTCAAGATCAACAGCCGTGTCAATGATTCTAGAACATTTGCAGTCATCAGCATATAGAGCAATAGTACTACCGGGAAGTACTACTTCGGGAAGGTCACTAATAAAAATAACAAAAAATAAAGGCCCTAATAAGGAGCCTTGAGGAACTCCAGATGAGACATTGGACCAGGAAGAGGATACACCATCCAGCACTACTCTTTGACGACGATTGCTTAAATAACTTTCACACCATTGTAATAATGAGCCAGTGATCCCAAAGTTGCACAACTTTTGCAACAAAACTGCATGGTTCACTTTGTCGAAGGCTTTGGCAAAGTCTAAAAAGACTACATCAACTTGTCTGCCTTGGTCAAGGGCAGTAGCCCATTGATGATGGGTTAAAATCAGTTGAGTCTCACAAGATCTGCCTTTAACAAAACCATGTTGCCACTCAGTTAAAAATGGTGAGACATGATCATAGATAGCAGAATGAACAATACGTTCTAAGCACTTGGCCGGGATAGGCAATAATGAGATAGATCTGTAGTTAGTAACGAGCTCCCTACTATCTCCCTTATGAATTGGAGTAATATTGGCTGATTTCCATAAAATGGGCAATTTCCCGGTTCTCAGGGACAAATTAAACAAATGGGCAAGTGGAATAGAGAGCTCTTTTGCGCAGGTACGTATAATACGAGCTGGTAAATTGTCCACACCAGGTGCCTTGTTTATGTTGATCTTGCTTAGAATTCCTTCAAGCTCTGAAGCTGTTGTTGTAACTTCAATTAACAAGTTCGGATTAACAACATCGCTGGCCAACAGTTTAACATCAGTAGTAGATTTGGAGTAGACCGAATGAAAAAACACATTGAATAACTCCACCTTCGAATTCAAATCCCTGGACCTGGTGTCTCCATAGATAACAGTTTCAGGTATTCGTTTTCTCTTAGATTTAATAGAATAGAATGCCCAGAAATGTTTGGGATTTTCCTGGAGTTTTCCAGACAGACATTGAAGATACTGTTGATAACTTGAATTGATAAGCTTCTTGGTCTTCCTTCTAAGATCCTTAAATTTCAGAAATAAATCAGCAGATCCGTTAGACTTCAAACGTTTCCAAAGGTTTTTCTTCTTTCTAATTAATTTCATAATTTCGTTATCAATCCAAGGAGGCCTAGAGCGTCGTTTCAGAGTTCTTTGCGGTATATGATGGTCAATTGCACAAAATAACATATCTTGAAATTTGTCTAAACTTGTATCAATGCTAGTATCTGATATTACCAGGTCCCAGGGTAAGGTTCTCAATGTCTCTCGTAAACCATTAAAATCCCCTGTTCTATAACAATAAACTTTACGTTGAGCATTTCTTGGCCTTGTTTTCTTAACATGTAACTTAAATGTTAGAGGATGATGATCAGAGTCAAAGGCATTTGGATGAACCAGGACGTCTTCGACAAGAAACTCATCATTGGTGAGCACAAGATCAAGAATATTTCCATGGGAGCCAGCATTACTAGTATCACGAGTCACATGAAGATTCTTCTGCAGAAGAAAGAAATCGTCCAAAACATTACAGAACTCCACAGTTTCAGGGTCAGACCCAATGGGGCATCCAAGGCTCCAATCGATGTTAGGAAAATTGAAGTCTCCTACAACTACTAAGTTTGTCAAGCCAGTGTCTGAATATTTATCCAGGAAATATCTAAAATCAGCCAAGAAAGATTCATCTGCACTCGGAGGTCTATAAAACACCGCGAGAAGAATACTACAAGTAGGATTTAAATGGATTTCAAGAGCTAACATCTCAGATTCCGTTTCCAGGTCTGTCCTTTGTGTACAGGAAATCTGATCTTTGATGGCCAGAAGCACTCCACCGCCGCGACGATTAGACCTGTCCTTCCTAAAAATATTATAATCATTAAGATGGAGTTCAGAGTCAAGAAAATTATCATCAAGCCAGGTCTCAGTCAATGCAATGATATCCACACAAACGGTAAGCAATAATGCCTGTAAATCAAACACCTTGTTCCGTATACTTCTGGCATTCAAAACCAAAACTTTAGGAAGCAAACTTTGCCTGCCGGTAGTAATATTGTCAGTTGGATTGCACTCCGGTGTGATAGTAACAGGGGCCTCCCCACTGGTGACAGGTTCCTCAAAGAACGAATCCGTGAAGCTGAAGGGAAAAGAGCAATTCGTACAGTACCATGGGTCATCAGAAGAGCTTAACTCACTGTATAATCTGTGATCCATATTTACACACTTAAAGTGATGCCATTTACAGCAGCCATCGCACAGAATTCCTTTCTGGTTCGAACGAACGGGTTTCGAGCAAGCTGCACAAGGATACTTCCACGTGGGCGGCTTTCGCGCATTACGACCCCTTTCGCCATTTGAGGCAGAGGTATCACCACCGTAACCAGGGTTAGGATGCACGTCTCCACACACTAGTATATTTCTCAGTTGAAATGAAGCTGATGTGTTACAGTAGTAGGCAAACTTTCGATGGAAAAAGTGCTTCCTGCGCGCAACACGACCGTGGAAACCAACATGGCTGCTCGGACCACTTGAATTGGCAAAGGCAAAATCAATGTTTGAAACCTCATCATACGTGAAACTTGCTTTATCATTCCAATAAAAGGTGGTTTCTACTTCGGACGAGCATTTCGTAACGTTAAACAAAGTGTAAATTCGAAAAGAAGCTGAAAAAGCGAGCAAAAGGAGAGAGCGAGCTAAGACACGTCCGACCTGCATGGTGACCTCGAGTGTCAACTTCATTGAAACTAGCAGCTGAAAATAGCTATAATTAGACTTTTTTATATAACTGAATAACATGATTTCAGTTAGCAAGTTTTGGTGGTTTACATAGAGCATCACATGTAGTTTGCTTCTTTTACATGGATGATAGACCTTCTCGTTATAAATTAGTTTTTGCTACAGGGTAATATGTTGTGCCAATTTAGTCACAATTATTGCCTACAGGTAGTTCCCAGTGTTGAGCGTTATTTCTCTCGTAAAAAGCACTTGACAAACTGGTTCGCTGCATTTAATGTGGGTTAATGATTTAATATATACCTTAAACCAAAATTGTATTTTGAATTTCAAAATAAAAAGGATTGAAATTCAACAATAAACTTTCCTTGTTAAACTTAAACATTTACCTTACTTTTGTTTCTAACTAGTATTGATTCTTACCAAAGTAAGGGCCTTCAGTTTATTTTCAAGTTCCTATAAAAATTATAATTTGATACAGTTTGAAGGTTGTCAATTTCACAAAAGACTACTTTTGACAAAAAGCTATGTGCCGAATGTAAAATGGAGTTAAAAACTGGCATGCTTATTTTCATAGTCGAAATTTTAATTTTCCTTTAATTAATCTTTATCCAATTTTAATCTGAATCTAAATGAATAATTTTGATCACACTAGATGTAAGTGCAATCTTATTTTTTCGGCAAGCAATTACGTGTGTCCATCACCTTTAACGAGAATAGAGACTCATTAAAACATGAATGTTGCAATAAACACAGGGACTGTTTATTGCCGAGGTTTGCTGAAATAGTTTGTTCTTTGATGGCTCTTTAATGTAACACAAAGATCAGTATGTGTGGTAACATGCGATGGAGGCAGATTGGCTGAGTGGTTAGAGCGCCGGATTTGAAATCCATAGGTTGCAGGTTCAAATCCTGTTCTGACCGCTAGCTGATGTTGTTCTCGGTAGCCCCAAGTTCAACTTCTCTGCTACACTTGTATATAGCCAACTGGTCTGCCTTCTACCAGTTAGGATTCCTAACCTAGTTATGTTTATTTGAATATTTACAGTGTAGTTATCAATGTTTGTTTTCATTGGTCTTAAAAAGCCCCAATGGGGAGTGGCCAATTAGGTATACTTTTAAACTTGCATTTAAACCTGCAATACACATTCCTACTCAGCAATGAAGCCACTCCTAGCATAGTGTAGTGTACTTGTATGCAGTAAAGTTGTATTGAGCCTTCAATAATATTATGAGGCAAGCTAACTCTAAATTAAGTCTCCTGTAATGGCAGAGTTGAGCAGCAGTCAAATGTACAAAAGATCACAGGTTCATCTCCTGTTGGAACATCATATCACTGATTGATTTCAATGTGTCTTTCTCTCAATTTTGAGGTCTTCTTTTCAGTTAGAACTGACAATAAATTTTTATTTGTGTGGGTTCACTTATATTAATAACAGTACTATTTTACAATAACTCCAGAAATTCTTGTGTGCTCATCAGCTACATGTAATTTATCATTGTCAATAAGAGGAGAGACACATGAATTTATACCTTATAAAAAAATAATTGACA
>JAEMPF020022488.1:0-12373 GCA_022496165.2 Catalaphyllia jardinei | reverse complement strand
ATGTGAAATCAACATTTTAACCTATTTAGGCCTGAAATCGACATTTTTGAGCGTACAAGCTGCATGAAAGGAACTTTTTTGCTTGTTTCTAAGTGAAATCAACAACCTCGCTGTTATGTGTTAATCTGAAATCAACATTTTAACCGATTTTGACCTCTAATTGACATTTTGAGCTGTGCGAAAAGAACATTTTTACTTCTTTCTAAGTGAAGTCAACAACCTTGCCATCAGATGTTAACCTGAAATCAACATTTTAACCTATTTTGATGTGAAATCTACATTTTTGAGCTTTCGCACTGCAAGAAATGAACATCTTGCTGGTCTCTAAGTGAAATCAACATTTTTGCCATCACATGTTAATGTGAAATCAACATTTTAAGCACTTTTGACCTGAAATCAACAAAATTAAGCTTACATGTTGGGTGAAATGAACTTTTCACGGTTCTCTAAGTGAAATCAAAGTCCTTGGGGTGGCGCGAAATGTGAAATCAAAATTTTAACTGTCTGTAAATGAATTGTATCAACTACAGGCCAATTCACCCGTAACATCAAACGTTCATCAGACATACTCAGCCACAACAGCCCTTATTGACAGCCATGATTCCTCGGCTTATTATTGAATTTAGAAATCTTTTGAAACCCATCTACAAAGTCCTGGGATTAACCACAGTAAACACAGCATCAGAAATGTCAAAATAAGACCAATACAAGAATAACTGTTCCTGTTTATAGAAAAAACAAAGGCGACCATTCTAAAATTAGAATGAAATTTCCACAAAAATGATTACAAGAGGCAATTTGATTGGTTGTTTATAGCAGCCCCGATCTGATTGGTGTGACATACATACATATGTTGTGGTTTGATTTTATTTTTGGTTTAATTTTTATTAAACCAGTTTAAATTTTTTAAACTGGTTCATATTTTTCAAACTGGGTTGAAATTTTTAAACAGTTTAATTTTCAATTTTGAGCAGAATGTGAGCATGTGTCTTAGTGATTTGGGTTAAGCACTCAAGTTAGTGATTAGGCCTAAGCACTTATTTAGAATGGTTAGCTTTAATGTTAGGCTGGGAACTTTGCATATGACTTAATAGTTTGGGTTGAGCTCTCAGGTTAGTGATTAGGTCTAACCACTTATTTGGAATTGGTTAGCTTCTTAGTAATAAGACAAAGTTCATGTATGGATAAATTAAAATTTATATGTATTTTTGAATAAATTAAAATTTATATGAGAGGGGCTTGGGGTGATGAACTGATAATTAAAACAAGTATGAGTGCTCTTGTATCCATTGCTTTCATGGTCAAGTGGTAATGACAGTGGGAAGCAGATCCAGAGGTTGGTGGTTCAAATCCGGGTGAGTACGAGATAAAAAGAAAAAGTGAAACTTACTGTTAATTAGTATTCAAGCGAGAATAGGGGAGAATAGGATAGAGGATCTCATTTTATAGATAGTTGACAAAAAAATACAAACTGGTTTAAAAAAAATTAAACCAAAAAAAACAAACAGACCACAACACATGCATCTCTCACTCACTCATTCACTACCCATCCATTGACCTACTCATAACATGTCCCAGACCTGTTGACTAAGACATATTTTTTACAAAAAAATAACTCAAAAAACGGAAACAGCCCTACAGATTTATCTTGCATTTACGAACTAAAGCATTTAGTGCAAACATTTAGACCTTTTGTAAATATCAGTTACAACTCACCTTCACATGCCTTTCCTGAAAACCCCTCAGGGCAGATACACTCAAAATCATTTACTTTATCTCTACAAGTGCCACCATTCTTACAGGGATGCCAGAGACAGTCATTGATATTAACTGCACAGTTGTAACCTGTAAAGCCTGCTTTACAAGTGCACTCAACACTTTGACCTTTGTCTATACAAGATAGTGAATTGACGCACATCATGGGCTCCTTGCAGAGGTCTACATCAATCTGACAGTGATCCCCTCTGTATCCTGGTCCACAGTCACATCTGAAGCCATTCACTTCGTCGACACAACTTCCTCCATTGTAGCAGGGGTTGGAAAAGCATTCCTTGAGGTTGTAATCACATTTGCTACCAGCATAGCCAGGTGAACAGTGACATTTAAAACTGTTTACTTGATCAATACAAGTACCATGAACACAAGGTGAAGATAAACACTCATCTATGTCAACTTCACAGTGAGAACCTAGAAGGAACAAAAAAACACTTTATTTATCCTGCTGCATAAGATGTCATGTGGCTGACAGCCAGTTTTCACAGCCAAATATGCATAAGCATCATATACAGAAATCATAAGGTGCTGTTAAGTAGCATCTTTAAAAAAACACTATTTAAGGGCGGTGCCTACTTAATAAAAAGGTTTTTGCACCGGGTTAGGACCACGTGGAAAAAGTAGATCTTTGCAAGGGCTATTGGAATCCACAAAGAAAAATGGGGGTAGCCACGCATTTTTTCGAGACAATTAGCCTTGAATCTCAACAAAAATGCTGACATCAGCAAAGAGGGTTGGGATATTTCCTCACAGATTTCCTTAGAATTCGCCTTTACATACAGAAAGGCAAACACATTTTAAAACATCTTTAAAGTACATGGCAAATGGTAACATTAAAATCATTTTTGGTACGTTTTTATTAACAAAACCGTTGCAAAAGCGCTTTAAGCGTCTCTGACAGCCTTCCTCTGGTTCAGCTAAATTACAGTCTAAATACATTTTGCTCACAACCAGAAACTAATCACATTTTGAATAGGCTTGCCACTTCCATTTCGCAACATAAAATGTAGGGGTAACCACATGTTTTTAAAAGCTATTGATCTTTTTTGAAAACTTTTATGGTGCTCTATACATTTTTCCTGTCACCTCACCAGTAAGTTAGACATTTGAGTTTTTGTGCGCGCACTACTTCACCTGCAGGTACATGTTTACAGTTGGATTTCGAAAGATAACAACTGGGTTTTTAGTTGGAAGACATTGACATTGATTGGTTAGCGATATGCCGCTATTCTAGTGTTCCTGGTTTAAATACAGGTTCATTAAAATTAATTTGGTCACAATAGGAAAATTTTGCTTTTTACTTGGTGGCGTAGTTGATTGCGTCAATGTCAACCCAAGTACGCATGCGCTTAAACCATGGCTTGCGTGATGCACAGAACGTGTCCGCACTAGCAAAAGTAGGCACCGTCCTTAAATATTCAAGTACAAGGAAGATCAGATGGAGGATGTGACACTTTCTTGGGGCACCAAGGATGGCGCAGAGGCGAGACCACTTGGCTCCAAACAATGTGTCCCATCGCAGACTTAGTGTCAGAAATGGATTGAGTTTGGTGTTGGTTCTCATCTTACTCTGACGGCCTTTTGAAAAACCTGACTGATTTCCCAATTGGTGGAAAACAATATAACTCTGCTCTGAAATGTGCAGACCAAGAACTGTATTTGGCACATGTCGATGCGGTTTACAATTTGACTGTTTTGTTTGTTAAGTATGGCTACCTTGTTTTGTTTGAAGAGTCAGTATTACCACAAAATGATAAATTAATAGATTTACCTGTGAAACCTGCTGAGCAGTGGCATGAAAACGACCCAGCACCATCCACACAGGTACCACCATTAACACAAGGATTGGATGCACATTCATTAATATCCACCTTACAGTTCCTGCCACTGAATCCCCGCGCACAATGACACGTGAAGTTATTGACCTCTGGAACACAACTACCTCCATTAAGACACGGATAAGATAAGCAGAGATCTTTTATTTCAGAGCAATCCCGTCCTTCATATCCAGGCTCACAAATACACAGATGCTTGCTACCGTCTGCTGAACTTTCCCTGTTCTGACAAAGAGCGTTATTTTTGCAAGGTTTCGAAAAACAGTAGTCAACTTTTTCACAGAATTCACCCCTAAAGCCACTACAACACTTGCAGCGGAAGTCTGGTAAACTGAAGTTTGTAGAGCATTGTCCTCTGCCAGAACAAATCTCGCTTTCGGACGGGGCTTTGCAGTGACTTTCTTTCACGCTGACATTTAGACGTAAACCAAAGTTGCAACGGAACGTAGAGTCTATGTTGGCAATAAAATATTTTGTCCCAAGCGTTAAAATGTCTAAACCAACAACAACACTATTAGTCGGTTTATTTACAAGTGGAATTCCGTTGCTTTCATTACAGGCTCGGAAAGCAGAAGATCCGTTAGCGGCAACGACGTGATGAGGCACAAATCCGTCAACATAAGCCACAATTTCCTCGTCAGCGGTGAAATTAAGTGTGTCCCCCAGTTGAATCTGCAAAGGTTTTAGCTGGACTTCCACAAATGTGTCGAACAAGTCAGCTTCGGTATCATTTTCACCACCAAAACAAGAATGACTTGTGCTGCAGATACTGACGCCATATCCCCAATTCACTGGTATAATAGCAGAGTTATTCCGCCAGCAAGGTTCTTCATCACATCGTGCAACACACTGCATTATATCACGTTGATGAATTTCACAATGACGGCCATAAGTATCGCCTTTGCACACGCACTTGTAACCGTTCACTTCGTCCACACACAGAGCGCCATTCTTGCAAGGATGCGAAGCACATTCATCTTCGTCAATGTCGCAGCGTTTTCCGGTGAATCCAGGTGTACAGAAGCACTCAGGTAGCCCATCTTTGCTTAGTCTACAAATTCCGTTAACACATGGGTTTGCTGCACAATGCGTAACATGAAATTCGCATTTTTCCCCGCTAAATCCTTGAGGACAACTACAAGTGAACACGGAGCCGTTCGACACACAAGTTCCCGCGTTCCAACAAGGATTCGAGAAACATGGATCATTTACGGCAACCCCTAAGTTTGCTTCTGCCCTCAAAATATAGATAGATACAACAAGATGCCAAAATAACAGGGCCCTCTTCCATCTAGTCATTTTTTATGGTGCGCATTCAACATTCGTCGATTTTACGAGTTTGAAATTTTGAAAGACGCGTGGTTAAACAAAGGATCGTCATGGGAGCAATAAAAAGTCATCCAATCAAGATTCTCAATTACTTAGAGTCAACCAATCACAGATGGCGTAAGAATTGAAAGTGGCTAAATGCCAATTTGTCTCGGCAGGTTTTTCCGATGTTTTTTCTTTAGACTGCCATTCTAGCATGTGTTCAGTTACAATTCTGACATGTGCTTGCTTTTGGATAAAAACAATGCCGGGGTTTGTTTTTCATTTTTTTCAAGAGCTTAAAATTTCTTCAAGAGGGGTTGGGTTTAGTTTTAAACATAACAGATGAAAATAAGCAAAACAGCCTATTCCCATACTGTTTATAAGCCTTGCTTAATTTCTTCTGTTATTCTGATTCATTCAACTTATTGCTGATTAAATCATCTACAGCGAGAGGATCTGGTACTTCTATTTCGTCACGGTGGCCCTTGCAAAACTTCAAGTCCGTCTTCTGTGCAAGGTTTTTTGAAAATTTCACCTGTGGTCAGATAATGACTTGCTTGTGTCAGTGATAGGACAGATAAAGCGTGTGGGAAAATATTCTGACTTCCTCTTTCCAATGAGAACAGCATAAGTCAAACCACTCTCCGAATCCTGAAGAGCATCACTGAATGCTAAAAAATATATGCGCTCCTATAAAGTGACCTAACCCTGGACGTAACTCGGGCATGATGGTCTAAACTCTCGAGGCTTATTAGTTAAATACCGGTATATGGAAACGAGTCAACGGAGGAATTCAATCCAGTCCAGGAAGCGTAACTGGGTTGCATCAATGATAGAAAATATTTCAGAATTAGAAAAAGGAAATGGTGAATTGTACATGGTGCATGGAAACCTAAATATTACAATAGTTTATTTTAGGTTTAGTTAAATGATGTTATACACAGCGAAGTTTCTGCAAAACAGAAGATGGAAAAATATGAAAGAATCAAGGAAAAGCTGGAGGTTTTGTCAATGTTGGTGTGTTAAACTCAAGCTATTGTAAATGTAAAATTTGAAGGCATATAACGGTTTACATAAAAGAGTCTGCATACAGGTCAAGCGGCCTTTCAGAAGTGTGGTTATATCTGTTTTTTTCTATAGCATGGAGCAACCAGGAGTATTCTACTCCCTCACCCCCACCAGAGGCCCGTTATTCAAATAAATGGGAGAATGTAATCGGGAGAATATAATCCTAATAAAAGAAAAGGAAAAAAAATTAACCTCTGGCACCCAGGGTATCATACATTTCGCCTTAGTGTCAAATTTTCCAATTTAAGCAATTGGAAAGAAGCCTGAAAGCCTGACCATGGGTTCGAATCCTGTTGAAGCCCTGATTTTTTTCAGGCTTCTTCTTTCCAATTGCTTAAATTGGAAAAATTACTGCGAGGCCGTCTTACTTCACTTGCATCTATAACCGCAGTTCAAATATGAACAAGACGCTCTAGGAAGCGTAACTGGGTTGCATTTATGAGAGTAAATATTTCAGAATTGGAAAAAGGAACTGGTGAATTGTATATGTTGTATGGAAACCTAAATATTGCAATGGTATATCTTGACAGAAGATGGAAGAATATGAAAGAATCAAGGAAAAAGCTGAAGGTTTTTTCAATGTTGATGTGCCAAACTCGAGCGGTTACTTTCCTCATTAATGTACTTGTTGTTTAGGCAGACTGCCTCTATTGTAAATGTAGAATTTTAAGGCATATAACGATTTTACATAAAAGAGTCTGCCTAGAAGTCAAGCGGCCTTTCAGGACTGTCGTTATATCTGGTTTATTTCTGCAGCATGGAGCAGCCAGAGGTATTTCTACTTTCCTTTCCCACTCCCGTTGCTAGTCCGTCGCAGGGTTACCCCCAGCATTAAATTTTGCACTTTAGCCAGCTAACGGCAACATATTTAGAAGAAATAAACTGATCATATCGAAATCTCAGCTGTTTTTCTGATTCTTTCTTCAATAGGAGACAACTGTACACCTTTCTTCGCACTGTCATCGCCACTAACAATATAAATTTGTTACTCACTTCGAATAAAAATTTCACGGGCACGTTGGCCGTCATATTTCGCCTTAGTGTCAATTCCTTTGCTAAGTTCCACAACTATGACTGTAAACACTGCCCTAAATTATAGGCTTCGAACAAGTTCAAAATACAACCAATAAACTGATACAAAACACAACACAAAGCTGCAAATTACCAGTGTTCCTATCATGTTATCTAGTTTCAGTTATACCGGGCATTGCATTGAAATAATCACAGTATCTCTCCGATTCCATGTGTGTTGAATTCATCTGTGTAGCTAAAAAGCCTCCGATTAAAAAAGGACGAAATGAAGTCACTCGACCGGAAGGTTTCACTCTAAAGGTTTCCACAACAAACACTTCCATTCGACCAACATACGTTCGCTCTGAATGCACTTGTTTCACTATTAAATCAACCTGAAGTCACTCTAAACACGGACAGCACAAACAGTCTTTTGATCGACCAAGAATAGGTTCTTCTATCACTCGAAAAACGCGAGGAAAACAAAGCACAGTCGCAATGTCTTCTCGGCAGCTATTGCGCAATTTAGTCATTTTTCGACGTAGGAGACAGCCCCGTTCGCATTTTATGACTGGGTTCGCCTACGGTAAACCAGTAATTATTTCATATACACTTTACATCATTTCACTCTACGGGAGATATGAACTCATTAAATTGACCTAGCTCCCAATGTGTGGCTTCATAGCTCAGTTGGTAGAGCACCGGTATCGCGGAGGTCGTGGGTTCGAATCCCGTTGAGCCCCGATTTTTTTCAGGCTTCTTCTTTCCAATTGCTTAAATTGGAAAATTTACTGCGAGGATCATACTTCACTTGCATCACAACAGCACCAGACAAGGCGACAAATTACCAGGGAAAACATATAAAACTCACCTCAACTGAGTGTTCCTATCATGAGGGGGCTGAATAGGTCTACGGATCGGCGGATTTGGTAAATATTTCAGCCCGGATTCTGGATTCAGAGGAAATTTTAATGGATCTGTGGATCCTATGATCACAGCGGATCGCGGTTTTGTTCAATTTTTGGGCCTGGATTTTGGATTTTGGTTGTTGGGAAGTTCGGAACATAGATCTAAACGTTCCCCAGGAAATGTGCCGGAGGTCGCGCAGGGGGGAAAATTATGTTGGTTTCATAAATATTTCGTTGATAGTCATCCTCAACGCTAAAACACAATTGGCTGCGGCCTGCACTAATAGAGTTAACTGGGTTTATTTTCTAGAAACCTGGTTAAAAATTCGAAACAACTTAATTCAGTTAAAGGTTAGCCACAATAAAATAACGGGGTTATATAGTGGGTTAACTCAATTGACGCCATGAGATAAACCAACAAGATGGAAGACTTCGAGGACCATTGTTGTTATATTCTCGATTCCTTTTTTTGGTTGTTGTTGTTGCTGTTTTCGTTTCCTTTCTCTCCACTCCCGGTTAAAGCAGTACGTCCCTCTTCCTTCTAATGCACACTGCGCAAATTTCTAAGGCAGTTCTTCGAAACACTCCCTGCTCAGTCAATGTTTCAGGGCTCAAAGTGCCTTGCCAAGTTGTGTTATTTGGGAACGGTGACGCGTATTGGGAAGGACACCACTAACCCGCTGGAGTAATAATATATAGGGTGCTTACCATTTGGCCAGAAAATCCGGAAATTTCGGTTTGAAGTCAAATGGTAAGGTAATTTTCCGGAAATTCCATTCGGAAATTGTGGAGTACCTTCACAGGTAGTCCTATTTTTCCGTTCGGAACGGAACGGCGGAAATTTCCTTACCATTTGCTAAACTTTCAAGTTTCCAGTCTCTCATCAGCCGAAAACAATTACAGGAAATCGAATTGCAAATGGTAAGCGCCATTTCGTTCGGTTGGTTTGCTGATTTTGGAAAAACCCTTACCATTATTCAACGGTCGTCCCAACCGGTTTATTCTGACAAATGGTAAGCACCCATAGATTTAGGTCAAGCGGAGCTCCTGTAGCTCAATTAGGCTTACCCAGGATAAGGTTGAATTTTGATTTGGGTTTTGTAACTTTACTGTGAGGTTTTCTGCATATTGTTCGGCCTTCTATTTTGAGTTTAATAATCACAAACACGATACACAAAAAGACTGTAAACAAAAACATTTGTAGAGAAGGAACAGTTATAATTTGGTCAACTCTTAAACCTGGATTAGAGTTAACAGGCTTCCGGACAACCCCGCTCTGTTTTCGACAAGTTAACCTGACATGAACCCGCGATCCAATCGAAAACCAGTACTTAGTGAGCGGTACACGTGACCTCGATGAGCTATAAACTTGAGCCCGCCATATGGTCACGTGATATTGGTCAGCGGATACCTTGATTTGACAGGTGTCAATTGATCATAACATGATGTCGTATATCAAAAAAGGACACAGTAAACCAAGGCTGCATGTCTCTGTCAACCTATTATTTGGAGTATGGCCGCCATGTTGCGCGACTTCACCGTCGTTGTCGTCGTCGCCGTCGTGCGTACGCGACCACGAGCAAAACTGCTGCCCATGATAACTATGAGAAAATCAATACATTGGTTTCTTTTTCCTGTATGGTTATGGGGCTCCGCTTGGCGGCCCTTCGGAGCTCCGCTATAACTGTTGCTAAATTGTTATAAATGTTGTCAACTATGGCGCGTTTTTCCTATCAAAATTCAATTTATTAGTCGTTTTTACATGCGACCTTCGTTTTTCAAATTCAATATTCTTTTTATTCCACCGTGACTTTCGTTTTTCAACTTCAACATTCGTTCTATTTAACCTTGACAGTCGTCCTCAAAGTTCAGCATTCGTTTTATTCAAGCACAACGTTCGTTTTTTAAGCTCCACATTCGTTTTATTCAAGCGTGACGATTTTGTCATTTGTTTTTTAAAACGAATGATGTTAAGTGAAAAACGAATGGCAAACTGGAAACAAATGTCACGCTTGGGTAAAAATATGTAAACCGACGTCAATACACGAACGTCACGCTTGATTAAAACGAATGTCAACCTTTAAATAACTAACATTGCGCTTGAATAAAACAAATGTTGAACTTAGAAAACGACTGTCAAGGTTAGATAGAACGAATGTTGAAGTTGTAAAATAATGTTAATGTTGATCAAAAGGAGTATTGAATTTGAAAAACGAAGGTCGTAAGTAAAAACGACTAATAAATTGAATTTTGATAGAAAAAACGCGCCATACTATGCCGTAAGCTTTTGATTTATGAATAAAGTTTATGTAAGAAAACTTTTCTCTCCGGTATCCAGTTAATTTGTGCGTTTCTCAGAACAATTCTTAATGAGTCCTTAATCATAATCAAGTTCTGTTTTCGATAGTTTCTTATTCTTTCTACCTCTTTGTCGAGTTTGCAGAAGTTTTAATTTTGAAAGGAACATCTGACGCGTTCAAGTAGCTAATTTGCATAGTGGAGCGTGTGTACTTTCTTCCCTGCTAGCAGAGGCTCTTTTCCTAACATTCGCTGACGGGAGAAAAGAGATCTCTGCCATGGATCGAAAATGGCCACATTGAGCATGCTCCCCGGCTTAGCGACCGAGCCATCACACGTAACGTTCGTTACACGTGACGAAAGTAAAACTTCTTTCACTCGAACAGGAAACATCGACAAAACAAGACGAGATTAGGCCTACCAGCACACTATGCAATGTGATTTCTCCACAACAATTCTAATCAACCGATCGTCCATCCTTAAAAAAGAACGTCTTGGATCGGATGTTTTCCAAGGTTTCCGGAGTGTAGTAAAGCATATCGGCTTGTTTGAGCTCCTTCAGTGTATCGTCGTTGTCGAACAGCTCCTGCTCCATTTTAACAGCTTTCAGCTTGACTTTGGCAAGACTCAATCTGCTCAGATATGAGCGCGTTTAGCGGTGAAACAACCACAACAAGTGGGTTCGATAGCAGAATTTTCACCTTTCGTGCAACATGCACAGCAGTTTGATAGATCAGAGTTTTCTCATGCCCGGTCGCCAAGCACGCAAATTAAACGTGTCTCGCCGGTTTTAAAAAATGAAACAGGGCCTTGAACTGCTCGTCACTCAATTTTTTTATCTTTCCATTGTCGAGGTAATCCAAAACGAAAGAAAAGCAAACTTTGCAACTCTTTACGATCGAAATCTTTCGAGGAAATTTATAGTGTGGGTAGCCTACGAACAGGCTCCCAGTGAGGTCGGAAAATTCGGCGAGCGAGTCGGAGCGTCGTGACTCCGCGAGCGAAGCGAGTGGGACGCACTCCCTCCTCACCAGACCGCTCTCGGCTCGTCCCGCTCGCCCTAGACTACACTCGGCAATCTTCGGGAGCCTATTCGCAGGCTATAGTGTGGGCTCATTAGGGACGGACCATTAGAAAAGTGATGGGAGGGGTGGGGAATTTTCAGCTTACACGAATTTTTGTTTTCGCTCACTACTTATCCAGGAATTTTTTTTCAGATGAAACCCTCTGCACGAATTTTTTTGACAAATATTGCATGCTTTGTTTTGAATAATGAAATATTGATTCATTATCTATGTTTTTGAGCTTTATAAATTATTCTACACTCATAACGGATCAAAGGATATTGGCTTATTTTTAATGCAAAATCTTTTCGAAAATGTACACACAGTGAGAGAGGCGGAAGCCACTTGGAGTAGACGGCTTCCCTGTGCATTTTTTCAGTCCCTGCCCTCTGGAATTCCTCTCCCACAGCCCATCATCGTGATGCCATACTGATTCGGCACCAAAACAGCCTCTCTGTTGTGCCCTGCACTCCAAAATTTGAGGTTTGGTTAGCTTAAATAAAGCAAATACTGCTTCTGTGGGTAATGTAAAACATATTCAGGGTGTTCAGAAAAAGGTCTTAATGTCACAAATTGCACGAGGATCTTGCAAAGCCCCAGTGACAGTCGGCCTGAGATCCCAAACCCTTCAGGAATCGGAGTTCGGGGGCTGTCCGCGCGCGGTTGCGACTAGCCGATCAGACTACTTCACTGGAAAACGTATTACGAAGGAACTTATCTGCTGCCTTCATCCTGTTCTCGAAGACAAGACTTATCAGCTGACTTGGCAGAAATTCCCAAGCCGTCCACTCAGACAGACAAGATATAACAAGCGGACATAATTAATGTCGAGGTAATTCCAAATTCATAGCAGAATTAGGTGTACCGTGCAATTTGAAGGACTTAGACCACAGAAACAAATCTGTGACTGTGAGTAGATCTCAGCTGCATATATTTCATTCAAATGTTTGGCGCAATACGTGCAACATAAATAACGCAGCCTAAGATTGTTCTTTATATGCGGAGACGGAGCAGGCTAGTTTCATCACGAATAAAGGGGGTAAGTTTCTAAAGAAACTGTGGTGCTGCGTCGGTGGGAGTATTACAAGATAATTTGGTTTTATCA
>JAEMPF020022487.1:0-2500 GCA_022496165.2 Catalaphyllia jardinei | reverse complement strand
TGTATTTGAAAACAAAACACTCACAACAGTCTCTAACCCGTAAGTAATGGGATTTTAGATTTGGTAACTGGCATTTTGGCAAAAATTAGCCTGGGAACTGGGATTTGGGCCAAATTTAGGCTGGGAACTGGGATTTGGTACCACCCTTCACGACCCTCATTACAGTAATGGGCTCTTGATTTTTCGGTATTCTTTATACGTTACTTTAACCCTCAGTTTTCATATTGTTTTTTTTTTCAGTATGCGTTATCAGCCGTTGATATCAGACATTGATAAGTTTATTTTAGCCCTGTTAATTGTTCGATAGACCTGAAATCTTAAGTAATTTAAATTTTGTTTATGAAAGCTGTCATTCCCTAGCTCGCCATGAATACCTCCAAGGTGATCAACAGCAGTTTTTCATTATTGCATTTTTCAGTATTCGTTATCAGACGTTGATATCAGACATTGATACGTTTCTTCTAGCCTTGTTCATAGTTTCATTAGGCTTAAAATCTAAAGTAATCAAACTTTTGTTTATGAAAGCCGTAGTTCTCTAGCTTGCTATGAATACCCCCTAGAATGTCAAACAATCGGAGGACACTCCTCCCACGCCTTAACCGTTGAGTTGTAAATATTTTGGTTACGATACTGAAATGTGGCATTTCTAAATTCTAAACGTTGTCTTACAACTGTGCGGTGTATTTACAATCAGCTGAGTAGAACAATAAGTAGTGTGGTTCACTAATAGTTATTATGCACGGTTGGTAAAATTTTGCTGGTTGAAAATAAAAGATGAAAATTCACTTAAACTTGCATATTTCTGTATACAGTCGAACCTCAGATTGTGGCAACCTCTCATAAGCGACCCGCCTCTCCTCTCCTTTCAGGGTAAATATTAAAAATATTTTGGAGAGGAAGTCTCGAACTAGGAGGCCTAGTACCTCAGCATAATAACATGCGGAGCCTGGAAATGACAAGGCGTGGTTAAACTCAAACGTGAACAGCGTAAAAAAGATCACAAAATATTGACTGTACATGTATTGAAATTATGTGTAATTACCTTTTTCATAACTTTTTTTTGGAAAACGCAAAAACCTGGGTCGGTCGAACGACGCTAAATGGTCGAAAACGGGGAATAGCCTAAGGGGACAAAAAAATTACGCCAGGCCCACAAACGAGGACCTTGGACAAACAAATAACTGGTCAAAACTAGTAGCAGCATATCTTCCTGTAGTCCGACTTACGATCTTAGATCGTCTTGTTCTCCCAAACTTCCACTCGTGTTTCTATAATTTGATAGAAACACGGGACAAGTTTTCTTTTTCTTAATTAGGAGTATTTTTCTATTCTAGAAGTAACCCACTGTGACACAACTAGCTCACTATTTCACTATTTCACACACTGCACTGGCAGCCTACATTTCACTAAGGCAACCCAATTTTTCACACACGGCCACTTTCTCGTTTCTGTCACACTACAGTTACCCTACTTACTGTTATTAATTCAGCCTAAAGTTACACAGCATCCTATTATTTCTACACAGATTCATCCTTTTTTATAGCAGATCAAGGTTACATACTTCCGGGTTACTAATATTATTTTGGAGTGTTTGTAATTTCAATGGGTCCGGCACAGCTTCCATACTTTGGGTTTACCTCGGTGTAAGAACCTGTGAACTTTTTCTTTGTTTTGTAGCTATTGTTAGGGTTAGGGTCTATTATGCTGACTTCTTTGTTTTCTTTGTTTTTCGTCCCTTGTCAGTTTCACAAGTTCTTACACCGAGGCAGAGCCCAGATTTTCTTTTAAAAAACACGTCACATCTTAATTCGATTTCTGGAAGTTTGTTACTTTCAAGAGGTTGAGTTCCAAATCTTGGATCCTCGTGGTGTTTCCAGACCCTAGATCTAGGACATCTATAGTTTTGTTTTCACAAATTTTCTCTGAAACATATTGAGCTCTCATTGAGCTTTCAGTGTTACAACAATCTTTCATCATTATTGAATGTACAAATTAATGTAGTTCCATCTTCCAAGTAGATATCAACATTAAAGAATAAATCCATAAGGACCATACGCATTTTGGTGTGACCATTAATTTATTTGATTTAGACAATTTTGTTGACTGCTTAGTTACTGCACTTACTAGAAGCGATAACAAACCATTAAGGTAACCAAATAAATTGATGTCAAAAGAAAACTCGCCTTTTTCTACACCAAACATTAGTCCTTTTTTCCTGAGTGATTTTAATACCATTTTTGCAAAACCTAAATCTGTGAAAATGATGTGGAAATTTAAATGAATCAAGGGTTGCTTTCAAAACTGTAGCAGTTGGCTTTATTATATATTGGAGCGACACAAATAAGTGCTTTTTGATGTATTTACCATTAATTAATAATGAAACTTATATAGAGTATTTTAAATACCTTGTAATTAAAAGGCGGTATATACTCAAAGCATACAATAATTGAACCATAAAAAACAAAGCATAAACATTTTTACAGAGGGAATCATAACTCAT
>JAEMPF020022486.1:0-12377 GCA_022496165.2 Catalaphyllia jardinei | reverse complement strand
CTTTAGTTCTATTTTTTGGCGTCTTTCCAATTCCACAATATGGACCCTCTGATTTTTTGGTTCCGTAACCGATTGTATTATCCCATGACCCAAAAAACGGTGGCGGCCTATATGCACCCATCTCGGAGCTCCTTTTCCACCTTTTGATGGTGCTCCAACTTTGGTGGCACCTCTTCCAGTCAAACCTTTTAAAACCATTGGAATCCCAATACTGGCAAGTAGAGTACTAAGGAAACCGCCTGATTGCTTTTTTGTTGGTCGTATATGAACACCTGAACCTGATTGAAGAGCGCCTAATATATCTTTCTTCTGTTTTGCAGTTAGTAGGTGTTTGTTTGCAATAAGCTTATCAATTTTGTTTTGTGGAATGAAGAAACCACCTTTCTGTACTCCTTTTCCAAATATCTTTTTTAACAATTTGCTGTGCTCCTACACTAGATGCCCCTGCTAAAGCTGATAATACAATGGTTTTCGCAATTGTTGGTCCAAATGCACGCGCAAGAGCTAGAGCTGAAGTCAACAAACTGCCACCAACTTGCTTTCTGATATTAGTATTGGAAAGTTTGATATCCATACATTTATTCAATTTCCGATTCTTCTCCAATCTCTTCTTCACTGTATCTTCCATTAAGAGAGTCATTAGTTAGCCTTATAACAACCGTTTCTCTTTTATTATAAGCATCACCAATATTCTTCTTCTGATTTTTTGATAGTTTAACATTTATTGCAAAAAGCTGCGTCATTTCTTGTATATAATATATGTTATATAATTTTCTATTACAAAACATATCTGAATTAAGAATGTCTCATTTTTGCTTTTATACTATAACCAATTCATTTCCCACCTTGTCGATGATGATAGTCTCATCATATAAGACGACGGCGTGGACACGGAAATTTGCAGCACTATTTGCGCTCAGTTTATACCTGAATATCAATTGCTTCGGGTCTCTATTTACTTTTTCTGTTTGATAAGACAAATCAAAATATATGATAGAATAGAGAGAGTTGTAATTAGACATATTGAGTTGGGTACCACTATTGTAATTATTCTTTCTCATTCCATATGACATCACATCGTTGAAGATCCTTACTTTTGATTCTGTATCATATTCAGTTTCTGGATAGAATACTCCATTTCCATATTCCAATCTACATGACGAGAGACTGCTATTATTATTAGCCGCATTCAGTTTGAAAGTATCAAAGTGGTAAGGATTTGTATCTTCATTGTTTGTTTTATTTCGTTGGAGGTAAACAAAGACGGAAACAACATTGTCAATACTTGGTGATATCTGGAAGAATCCACTGCTCTGTGTTGGATTGGAAGCTGAATACAATTCTCTTTTATACATCCAAGAACCTTTTGACAAAAAGGATGCAATAAACTTATCGTATAAAGTGTCGTTTGGTACTAGTCTCGGAACCCAAAGTAAGAATCTATTAACAACCACTCGACTAGCAGCTGCTGCGGCTGCCTTATATATTAATTCTTCGTCATTCTGTAACTGTATATCTAACTGAAGTTGCATTGGGACCAACATTTTATCATGTAACTCTTCAAAGAAACCGTATCGATTAAGAGGTATAATTACATTAACATCTTGGGAAGCATCCTCAGCTCCACCACCTTCACCAATTCTTTTCGTTAAATTTCATCTAACCTCAAATCCTGTATTTCCAACAGCAGTCATATCAGCATTTGCTACATCTAAATACCAAAAACTATCTTTAGCCACCGATCTGCTGAAATCATAACTGTATTCCAAGAGGTTCTTAATAAAAGTTACTTTATGAAGTTTATCAGTTTCGTATACAATCTTACCAGCACTCTTTATTGTCAAATGGTTAATTAATGAATGAGCTCCATTAATAACTGTTGATCTGGTTGCATCTGGAAGACCTGTACCACCAGCCAATACCTGTAACTGAAACTGCACCTCAAAATAAGCATTATACCAATCATAGAACGCAGACCTGTCATTGATTGTAAACTTATACCCATTTTTTTGTTGGCGTTGACCATTAGCTGGGATGTTAATAACATCATTCAACTGAAATCGAACCAACTCATATCTTTGCAAATATTCACTTGTTCTGAAAGCCATTATATTAATATATTATATAATTTTTCCTCCTTCTTCCTGATCCTGATATCAGTCTTTCAATTATCATATCTGTACTTTCTTCTCGCTGGGATGGAACTATTTGCCCTACATCATCAATTCTCATATTCCTAAGCTTTTTCATTATCAAGTCTCCTGACTTCTCAGATTTCTTTTTACCCACCCTTTCACCTACTGATTTTAATGCTTTCTCACCTGATTTCTTGGCGAACTTTTTTACAACAGATGACGCGGCACTCTTCATTGGTTTGAAAATATTATCAACGATAATTCCTGATCCTACATGTTTATCCACAAAAATACCAAGTTCTGGATGATAAACCCTAGTGAATTCAAATGGTTTCATTATAATATTATGTTATATTATTCTATCCTTTTTAGAATTAATGAAAAAGATGTATCAGCTCCATTCAGGTTAATTAATCTCCTTTTTCCATCTGTAATGTGTATCCTGATACTGTTTATAGCATTCTTGTTGATGGGATTAAATGTAACTCTTCTTGGTTCAATTGTAAAAGAGTAACTAGGTTGAAGCACACTGGTTGAGAAGGAATAAATGATGTCTGAATCTTGACCGTCTACAAGTGAATCATTGATGAGGTCGCAGTGGATATTAAGAATGTCTGTGTCCTGGCTGAGATTAGGCACTTTTGGTCCTATATTCTGTTCACTCTTCAATATTTCTTTATCAAACCCAATCAAGTCATCGAAATTGCTTGCAGTTAAATCAAGTTGATAATTCTTGGCTAATGTGACTGTAACCCTGAATGTTGTATTATCAAATTCGAGAGTGATGGGATACTCATTATTGTTAGCACCATCTTTGACAATCTTCGTTATTTCCTTAATGTATGTATTAAAGTCAGTATAGTTCCAGACTCCTTCTGGGAAAGTGATGTTGGTAAAGTTTGAGCCATTATCAGAGCTGTACTTTATTAGCTGATTGTTGTATGATGAATTTACATTGAACCATGTGAATGACATGTTAATGATTCGGTTCAAACCAACTACATATTGAGAATTGCTATCCAATATTATGGGCCTTTTGAATTCAGTTATAAAATTCTGAGGAGTGTTGTTTCCTTGATATTTGACGCTGTATGATGATAAAACAATCTCACGATCCATTTATATAATAACTTTACATAATTATACTTTGAAATACTGATTATACAATTTATTAAATTGTTGCCTATTGATTGTTGACATTCTCAATAATGTGTCCAATATACTAACTCCTGTATTTCTCATTTTAATTGATGTGTTGCCTGCAACGGTTTCACCAATGATCAATTCTAATTTCTTGAGAAGCTGTTTGGGATTGTTGAAAAACATAACATTTCCACCTCTCTGTCTTCTTCCTCGGCCTCTAATACCAGAACCTTTTATTGTTTGCAGTTTATTCTTATGATGAGTAATGTATTCATTCAATACACCTCTTGTATTATCTATCCGTTTGTTTAACAACTGCCTCTCAGCTTCTGATATTACTCCACTATTGTATTTTTTTGTAACAGCTGCCTTATAACCTGAAAGTTGTCTCCTCTTATATTCCGCATCCTTTAATATTTTACTTAGATATCTTTTACTTTTTTTGGGTGTCATTTGCGGCTGATTGAGAACCTTATCAACACTCTCATAGTTCGTAAGATCTAATTCCTCCAACGTTTCTCTATTTTCATCTTCATCATCTATTACATAATCAACTTCTTCATCATCAGCGTATTCAGGTGGTTGATCCAGTTCGGTTGGCTGCTTTGGAAAATATTGGGGATCAACATTAACCTACTTCTTTCCTTCAATGAGGTCCTCCAACGATTGTTCATATGTTGGTGGTTTTGGTACTATTTGTTTCTCCTGCTGTGGCGGTATAGGTTGTTCATCAAAAAGATCACCCAAATTCATGTCTTCAACTTCATCATCAATATCAATACCGTAATTTGGAACTTCCCCTTTCTTCAGTGGTCTTTTTCTCCTTTGAGGCATCCTTAAATTTAAATTACTGTCAATTACATCATCTAATTTACTTGTCACTGGTTTGAATACCTTTTCGAATGATGATTGGCTTGTCTCCTGACCGATTTTATGCTGTGTGATTAGATCATGGACGTAATTAATTTTATTCCCTAATTTAGTTTTACTTTTTGCAAGTTCTTTCCATTTAAGCAAACTCATTTTTGTTATATTATTACGTTATATAAAAATGATAAATCATATACAAAAAACAACGTTTAACACCATGTTAAACACCATGTTAAACACCATGTTAAACACCATGTTGAACACCATGTTGAATTAATATACCAATATAATATAATGAGAATACCGAATTATGATGTTAAAGACGATGTGATCTCAAACTTTAGACAACTATATGATTTCATGCCTCATCAATGTTTTCGAATGCTGATTTGCGGTCCAAGTGGTTCGGGAAAAACAAACACATTAATGCATATGATCTACAATCTGCTTTATTTTGATAAAGTTTATCTGTATGCTAAAAATTTAGAACAGTCCAAGTATCAAAATCCCATGGATGTCTTTCAACCAATAAGCGATGATGTTGGTTATGATGTTATTGAAGCAAGAAATGATGAAATTATTCCAGTTCAAGATCTTGACTCTGACTCACAAAAAATCGTCATTTTTGATGATTATGTATGTGATAAAAACCAAAACCCATTAATCGACTATTTTATACGAGGACGGCATAAAAATTGCAGTGTGATTTATCTGAGTCAAAGTTATTATAAGACGCCAAAAGACATCAGATTGAATTGTTCTCACTTCTCCATTTATGAGTTTCCAAGTGCTAATGAGAAGAGTTTAATTTGTCGTGAAAACAGTATTTTAAAAGAATCATATGAAAAAGCAACTAAGGAACCATATTCCTTTGTTTATATCGATAAGCCACGAAAATTCACCACTAAAAATTTCAATCAAAAAATATAATCTATTAATATAAATGAGTTATTCAAACGGACTTTTACCTTCATCATCATCAGCCATTGGTAAACGTGGACTGCCTGGGTTACCTGGTGTTGGATTCAATTGAACAGATGATGGTAATTATGATATTGAAGGGAAGCTATTAACTAATATTGGTGAGTCTACTGACGACAATGATGCAGTTAGTTTAAAAGTGTTGAAAGAACATACTAAAGTTCAGTCAAAATAGTTATCATTTACAACCAATTTTCCGATTTTATAAAGACTTTGGTGACAAGAGTCAATTAACTGTAAAACAACCACCAAATACATCACCAGACCATTTCTTTCAAAATCATAAAGCGCATAATGATGCATATATAATTGAGAAAGAAGGTTATGATACTGGTTTTGGTGGGCAAGCTTGGTCTAGTATAAAAATGAAAGGTAATCAATTAGAGAGTGGTACTTATACCTCTGTTTTTGAAATATTTGTTATTGGTGATGCTGGTGGTTTTCTTGTTGATGATACAATAATTTTCAATGTCTATGTTGACAGTCATTTCGTCATGAAAACATTTGACAGTGATAAAATTGATGGTAAATACACTAAATCAATCATTCAATTCACAACTGATGGAAGAGCTGGAGTAGATGATGGGATAAGATTTCAACTCAGATATTATGGTTCTCAATACAATAAAAACATTAAATTTCTGTTTTATTCAAGAGTGGTGAAGGGTAAATACTCAACAACTTTCGACCATACTATTTTTAATGTCCGTGATGTTGTTGATAATCATATAATTCTCTATTTTGAAAATTTAAATCTCAACGGCAATCTTATTGATGGTTTAGGTGATCCTGTAGCATACGATAATGCTGCTAATAAGAAGTACGTTGACACTGAAATAGCAAAAGTCCATATAGATACTACACCATTACTTCCCAGAGATGGTAGTAAAAAAATGACTGGTGATTTAGATATGGATAAAAATCACATTCTATCTGTGGAAAATTTAGATGGTCATAAGGTTGATGATGCTTTGGGAGTTAGAGCTAGAGATTTGAGAAGCGTTGTTAACAAAGGATATTTGAATGAAAATTTTCTCAAAATGGTGGACAAAGACGGCAAAGAATATTATGATCTCAAACAGAATATAATAAAAAACTGTGAACCTTACTATGATGTACTTTTTGATGATAACAGTTTAGTCAGCAAAGCATTTGTCGATTCTCAAATTGCTAAAATACCACATGCTGTGAATACAAACAAATTTATTAATGTTGATGGCACAGTAGCAATGAATGCAGATTTTAATGTTGGTGGACATTTCATTGATAATGTTAAAACTGTTGTTGAAGACGATGGAGAAAATCCAAATTATGATCAAACTAAGCATAAAGCTGTTAATTTTGAACTTTTAAAAAGTACACGAGACTACTTAGTCCGCTTCATTTCTGAGATGGATTACTTATTAACAGATGGAAGTGAGGCTATGACTGGAAATTTAGATATCGGAAATCAAAATATAATCAATTTGAAAGAACCGGAAGATCACCAATCCACATATGCTGCTAATGTAAAATTTGTCGCTAATGCAATTGTTGATAATAATACAGTTATAAATGGTATAATTGATAAGAAAATAAAAGAATCAGAAGAAAATTCAATTAAGTCAATCAATAAAGAAAATGTCTTCGAAAGAGTGATGGATAATGATGAGTTCAAAGAAGATGATGATGATATTCATAAAATTGGAGTTCAGAATAAAGATTTTCATTCAGTGAATAAAAAGACTTATGAATTCAAGATTGATTTTGATTCAGATATTGGTTATTACAGCACCAGATTGTCAATTGATTTGGTATATTTACCAAAAGGCTCTTACACAATGGTTTATGAAATGTATGTAGAAGATGGTATTACAATTGATGAGATAAATGCATCAAGTGGAACTCTCTCTGTTGGAAAGATTAATTCTAGAATAGATGGAACCAAGACACGTAGTATCATCCATTTTTCTAAATATACTATATTTCCTAGTTTTGATGATTTAGATATTGATATAAGATTGAAAAGTAAAACTGATCCACAAACTACTATTTATGTTGTTGTTTACGGTGTTGCTGGTACAGTTAATAATATTCAAGTCAATCTTTGGGATAGATTTTACTATTATGATAATAATGTTTTAAATTATGAAGTACCAATTGATATGAATAATAAACAGATAACTGGAGTTGCTGATGGTACTCAAGACAAACAATTGGATGCTTTAAAAACAGCACAAACATATTATCATTACACAAAAAAATTAAAACATAATAATGGAAATCAAGTTATTTTTGAACCTAATATAAATTCTTACCCTTTCCAGACTCCAAATTCAAACGATAACCCTAATTACATCAAGCTTAGATTGAGTGGTTATTATCACATAATATACACTGATAACTACAAAGGACTCGGTAAATTTATTATAGAAGATAGTCATCCAACTAAGCCTTATCTTAATAAAAAAGTTTTTGAATTATTATTAAATGATGCATCAGATTGGACACCACTAACAATTAACACAGTCGCAAAATTTGAAATTAAGAAAATCCACGGTTTTACACATTTGATATTGCGTGTATACCCATCAGGTGGAAAATTAATTCATTTAGATGGTGATAGTTATAGTACATTCTATATGAAATATTTACACGCTTGAATTATCCAGTTAATATATATATATGAAAGAGTCGGGAGAAAGCATATTCAACTGGAATCACATTTCAGATAAATTAACAGAAGAACAGGTTGAAGAATTAAAATCTTACTACCGCGCATATCATAAAAGCTGGCATTGAAACGTTTCAAGGAATGGAAATTATTAGGCAACTCATTGTCCATCATATTTGCATCTGGAGGTTTAGCAAGTAGTATTGCAACTGGTGGCATCAGTTTGATTGCAATCAGTACAGCAGCACTTTTGATTCAGGGTTGGATGAAGCATAAAAACCTTGATCTTAAGATCCAAAATTGTACTTACGCTTACCAAAGCTATCAACATCTTCTAAATGAGATAAAGGATATGATGAGAAGTGGAAATTACAATTCATGTCAAATTCATAATACAATGAAGAACATTGATGATTATGTGACAGACAACAGTCCTATTATTGATAAGTATCTTTGTAAATGCAATGAAAAATTCACTTGTTAATTATCAACTTGATTCTATCACCAATTAATGATTGAACCTTTTCCCAAAATTGTTTATAATATCTGATTGTCCTCTTCGACTTTGTTACTTGGATATCTTTGTAAGGAAGCCTGAGCATTTTAAATAATTGCTTTATAATAAATTTAATGCTAATCATTCGTTTACGCTTATCATTAACTTTATTTAAAACGTTGTCAATTTCAATATATACTTCCTGAATCTGATCCCTTTGTTTAGGAGTCAATTGGATATTATTCTTAATATAGATATTCTCGATGATATACTGATTTTTGTCGTATCAAATACATTTTGTTACAAAAGTTAATGTCCTCATTAAAAAAACATAACCATTAACTAAACCACAATTCAAACAGGTATTCATACCATTTATAATTTTCAAATCCTTTTTATCACAACATTTTTCAACTTCTTTACTAAATATTGTTAATTGTTTACAACAAAATGGACACATCATTTCATTATTATTAATAAATTCATCGTGAATAACAGTGTTGCAAGTCATCTTATATTATTATATGAGATTAGATTTAATACTATCCCAATTTACTTCAAATCTCAACTTTTGTTTTATTGGAAAAAATTCTTTACTTTTCAAGGTCATCTCATAAGTTCCACAATCCTGAATATGTTTCAATATACATTTATACATCAAACAAAACTCACCACCACACTGACATTTTATATAATATGTTTTGCATTTCTCTTTACAAATATCACATTTTTTGTTTTAAACAGATTCATTATATATTATAAATAGAAAATAATTTATATTCTTCCCAATAATTTTCAAGGTTTTGGTGTCCAGACTGATGTCCCGGGTTTAGGTCTGTCTCCACATTTGATTTCAATATTTTATTCCTATATTTGATTTAAGGTTTGGTTTAGTATTTGGTTTTTATTATTTAGTATTTGGTTATTATTATTTAGTTTTTCCAGCAGTTGATTAATTGTTGGAAAAATAGTTTAGAAATATATTATAAAAAATAATATACAAAAAGTGAAGCAGTCGGCAGAAACAAATATTGAAAAAATATAGTATAAAAATAATATACAAAAAGTGAAGCAGTCGGCAGAAACAAATATTGAAAATGCGCTTATACCCCCAACTACTATACTACTATCAAACATCGCCGTTTTCCGCGCGATATCTCATACGAATGTTTGAAAGAGCTAAGTACTAAATCTTTCCTCTCCTTACGTAACCTTCACCTGGTGCGCTGCCATGATCTTTGTAATGCATATCAAGCTCTGAGATCCACTCCGCCTTACAAGATTATCTGCTCCCTGATTGGCCAGTTGCCAGTTGTCAGTTGGCCAATTACCAAGCATCAAACTCGTCTAAAATATGTTGTAAAGATGTCGATAAAAATGTCTGGGTGTTCACAGTACCGCGCGCAGCACTGTAAAAGCACGTTGGAACATAGAGGCTTATTTTAAGTAAAGTTATAGTCTTAGAAAACAAGTTATGTAACTTGTCTTTATTTGTGATAGTATAATGTATATAAGAATATTGTTTTTCTAGTCGAATCTAAATATTCCTATATTGTGCAGATTGTAGGATGAAAAACGCCTTGTAAATATTCTTAGATACCGTACGGCATTTCTGTGCATTTTCGAAATTATTTGCTGCCTACTTCTGGAGTCAGCCTGCATGACATGACGAAAATAACTTTTTAGCATTGAACATTTAGCAAGTGCTGTTTTCTTTTGAGGGGGGAGAAAAATATTTATACGTTTTAATTAAAAGACATGTAATTGTATTGTGTTTACAAATTTTCACACAAAATTATATTCTCTTGAAAATCTCAGTCTCGGGTTTATCATGCTTGGTTAAGATATACTTTAATTAGCGGCAAATTTCAACCTCGATATTATTTAAAATATATACTTATTAAAAAGAAAAAGAGTGAGTGTCGATTGTGTGGCTTCATAGCTCAGTTGGTAGAGCATCGCACCGGTATTTCGCGGAGGTCATGGGTTGGAATCGCGTTGAAGCCCTTTTTTTTTTTTTTAGGCTTACTCTTTCCAGTTGCTTAAATTGGAAAATTTACTGCGAGGATCATACTTCACTTGCATCTACAACCGCAGTTCAAATATGAATTATTTCATATACACTTTACATCATTCCACTCCTTACGGGAGATATGAACTCAATAAATTTACCTTGCTCCCGATGTGTGGCTTCATAGCTCAGTTGGCAGAGCATCGCACCGGTATTTCGCGAAGGGTATGGGTTCGAATCCCGTTGAAGCCCTGATTTTTTTTTTCAGGCTTCTTCTTTCCAGTTGCTTAAATTGAAAAAGTTACTGCGAGGATCATACTTCACTTCCATTAGTGATTAGTAAAACTTGATTCATTCTCTGTGTGAGAATTAACGAGATTAGCACTGGCTGTTGCTTTCTGTGCGTAATAGTGGAATTATAATCACTGTTTGATGATAGTTTTAACACAATCATGGTCAGAATAACAGACAGTAACTACTTTATTTTGAATTTCAGTGTAGGGAGATTGTTGACATAAACTTGATCCAATAGACTTCCAGCTGATACAAATGTAGGTTTGTCTACAATTTGAATATATTCCAAGGAATTCATGAGTTGTTTTAGGGGCAAAATAAGCAATTCATTAAAGTAGTTGAGGTTGAAGTCTCCTAGTACGATATCAACAGAGTTTGTTTGAAGAATGCTGTTGAGGTTCTGAAGATATTGCTGAGTGTTCCAGTTTTCTTTTTCTTGTATATTAAGAGGAATGTTAATTCTTTGTTTGTGTTCAGCGCATTACATATTGAACCATTTATAGATGGAAAGTATTGTTTTTGCAGCAAATTAATGTTGTTTTTAGTACAGATAGCTAAACTTGAATACTTATCAGTAGGATGGTCTTGTCTGTGAAGTGCAAAAGGGTGGAGAGTTTCTGAGATAATATTATCTCAGCAGTGGGGTAAGATTTTAGTTTCTGTTAGGGCTAAGATATCGCATTTGTTGAGATTTGCATCATGCTTGATGTCAATACCATGTTTTTGAAGGGAACGTATATTCAGTAGACATATCTCAAAGTTTTTATTGTCAGTTACCAGGGGAAAATTGCAGTCTGTATCTGCCTGTTGTCGCAATCTATGATATTCTGCATGTACTTTTGGATTGGCCCTTACATGTTTGTTTTCTAACTGTCCAATCACATGCAGTCCTTGCAAAGATGTTGCTCTACTGAAGGCTACATAAATCTGGCCATAGTTAAAATGTTTTTGCCCATGCAAATCAAAGCATACTACAATTTCATTTATTGTTAATCTCTGAACTTGGTGTACTGTGCATTCCCATGCCAATGTGATAGGAAACTGTAGTCTTTGTATTTCAGGAGAAGATAGTTTTCTAGGTCTCAGTTTTATTCGTGCTAAAAGAGGTTAAATAGGTACAGCAGAATGTTCTCTAGCATAATCATCTGTACATTTTTGTATAGTTTTAATACCAGCTTTAAGTCATCAAAATCTACATAAATTACTGATGGTTTGCTTGTAGTTTGATTGATAGGTATTTTTTTAAATTGTAGCCATTTGGCCATTGATAAGTCTATCATTTATTTCTATATTTGTAGTTAGCATAACCCTGCAATTTTCTTTCACCATAACTTCAGATTCAAGTCCAACTGTGTCTGATCTTCCCCCAGCTAACACTCTATCAATGTCCTGTTTACAAAGGCTTTGTCTTAAGTTACAAATGTGGAATAAAATACTACAATAGTCAGTAGAAGTAAATGGCTAACTAAGTAACAGGTGACGGTTTTGGATATCTGATCTTAATTAGCACATAATTTTTTTTACGATTTTATGTCTCAGTTATCTTATCGATTTTGCTGTCCATGTAGAATGCAAATCAAATTATCTTTTTACAATTTGGTTGTTGTATTCGTGTGATCGAATGAACGTTTATCTGGTGAACATTTGATGGAAGCATAGTGAGATTTTAAATAATGTCAGTGAACGATGTATATTGTAAAGAATAAGAGAGTAGAAGAGGAGTTTTGGGACACTCATAACAAGGCTAAAAAATATTTGGACAATCGGGCGAAGGACGACTTATCTATTTTGGAA
>JAEMPF020017736.1:0-7500 GCA_022496165.2 Catalaphyllia jardinei | reverse complement strand
ACTCAATTCGCGCCAAGGTCTTTGTTTGACTTATGCAAATTAATGACGCTAGATTCTTAGTTACTCTCGTAATCGCATTTTAATTTAGTTTCCCTTGACAATGGCGCCAAGATGTCAACGAAACGTCGGACTCTTCTATCGTTAGTTTTCGCCTGTATATGCATAATTAAGCAAAGAAATCAAAATCCACAGAACAATATGAGTGTAAGCTTTTCTTTGGCCTCGACGTCAAATTTAACTCCTCAATGGGCGAAGAATGCTGTAAATGACTTCTCTGTGGTAACGAAGTCATTTTCAACATAAAGCAGATTAGCTTTACACCTTCCTCTCTTTTCTTCCCGAGACCAGAAAGCTGCAGTACGCAGTTTATTCCGCATGGAAGCAATTTTGCGTAACACTTCATTACTGCTGAATACACCGAGAAAAAAAGATCTTATGAAGTAGGACTTGATCTATATCTTGGCACCTTCATTGGCTAATCGCCAAAAATACTAAAATAATAAAGCAGCCAAGCAAATAAAAATCTCTGGTCTTCCTAGAAAGTACTTACTAAAGCATTTATGACCTTCATGAGCAGGAGCCATAATCAGGGACGGAGACCGTACGCGAACGCCATTTCTAGTATTGGGGCTGTTCCCATACTATGGGACTTAGAAACAATTGCGCCATCGTCTACGGCACACGCGCGTACATTGCTTCGAGGATTTTCGCGGATGTCGCGCAGGGAAAATGGCGTTCGAAATTCCCGAAATCGTTTATGCTTTTGGCAAAAAAATCAACGTCTTTATGGCTGTTGGAATTTTGCCTCAGTGTTTTCGTCGTAAGTTGCTCTAGTACGAGGGAAGAAACTGCCGAATTTAGGTATGTCCCGCTAGTAGTATAGTAGTTGGGGGTATAAGAACATTTTCAATATTTGCTTCTGCCGACTGCTTCACTTTTTTATATTATTTTTTATACTATATTTTTTCAATATTTGTTTCTGCCGACTGCTTCACTTTTTGTATATTATTTTTTATACTATATTTTTTAAATATTTGTTTTTACCAACTGCTTCACTTTTTGTATATTATTTTTTATATTATATTTTTTAAATATTTGTTTTTACCAACTGCTTCACTTTTTTGTATATTTCTAAAGTGACTTAAAGACTTGGTACATTATATAATTATAGAAAAAATGGAAGAAAAAAATTATCTCAACATATAGTATGACCAAACAAAATCTCTCAAAACTAACCAAATCTCAACTAATCAATTTAATATTGAAACAGAATGAGAAAATAAAACAACAGGTTAAAACAAAAGACATACCAAAACCTTTACCAAGGAAAAATGTAAAAAAGATGGTACAAGAATATGAAAACAATATTATTGATCCACCATTAGAGTTAAGGGATAAGCCAGTACCATTACCAAGGAAAAATGTAAAACAGATGGTACAAGAATATGAAAAAAATATTATTGATCCACCATTAGAATTTAGGGATAAGCCAGTACCATTACCAAGGACTAAGAAACCAGTACCATTACCAAGGATTAAAATTGAGGAAACTGCTAGAGCTCTAAAGGGTTACACAAAATCCTATGAAATCAGCATTAAAAATAATAAAGATCCTCTTAATCAACTACAAAACACAAGAAAAGCAGTTGAATATCATATTGTTAAGATGCTAACATCTATGAAAGGTTTAAAATTTGTTGAAACGCTTAAAGTGACATTCAAAAAATCAACAAATGATAAAATAATATACAAAACCGCTTATTTTAATAGCAAACCTATTACCATTATTAATAAAATAGAAAACCCCAAGCATTACAATTATCGCAACAAAAAATCTTGAATATGATAGCTCAATGGATTTCTGAAGGTTCGGGTTGGACCATTAAATCTGTTGACAATCATTATATTAATATTGTACAATATAAGCCAATGAAAGGCTCACCATATATTGAACTACCCTCAGAACTCAGACATCATAAAAAAGGATTGATTAATATGAAAAACGAGGATAATGAATGCTTCCGATGGTGTCACATCAGACGATTAAATCCTCAAGACAAAAATCCACAGAGGATCAAAAAATCAGATAAGGAATATGTTAAAAATTTAGACTACTCTGGAATTGAATTCCCAATAACAACAAAGCAGTATAATGAAATTGAAAAGCAAAATGAGGTTAATGTTAATGTATTTGGATATGAAAACAAACAGCCATATCCCATTTATGTGTCAAAAGAAAAATATGACAGACATATGAACTTATTACTGATAACTGAAAATAAAAATAAACATTATGTTTTAATTGAAGACTTTGACAGGTTTATGTATAACCAAACAAAGCAGTAAAAATGCCTGATCCTGATAACAATATCCTAAAATATAATAATCATAATAAACAACAGCCTGTGCCATTTGTGATTTACGCTGACTTTGAAACTATCACTGAAAAGATATCTGGTTGCCAACCCAATGACAACAAATCATTTACAGAGGTATACCAGAAGCACACAGATTGTGGCTATGGTTATAAGGTTGTCTGTTGTTATAATGATAAATATAGCAAAACTGTTAAAACGTATAGAGGTGAAAAGGCAGTTTTCAAATTCATGGAAGCTCTGTTGGAAGAAGTCAAATATTGTAAGAGAGTGATGAAAAAAGAATTTAATAAACCATTGAAAATGACAAAAGAAGATGAAAAGCAATTTCAAAAAGCTGAAGAATGTCATATTTGTGATAAAAAATATACTGATAAAGATATTCAAGTTCGAGACCACTGTCATATCACTGGTAAATATAGAGGATCTGCTCATCAAGATTGTAATTTAAAACTCAGAGTAAAACCAAAAGAAGTAAAAATACCTGTTATATTCCATAATCTCCGTGGTTATGAGAGAGAGATTGGAGCCATTGTTAAGAAATATGTTTATAAAAATAAGAAAGGTGAGGAGCAAGAGATTACCATCAATACCATCCCTAATAATATGGAAAAGTATATGGCGTTCATGCTTGGTAATAGCTTAGTTCTACAGTATTTTAAATAGTGAACATATATCTGATGAAGATTATAAACACGCACAAAATGTTTGGAATAAATTTAATTTGAAGAATATGGATGAGTATCATGACTTATATTTGAAATCAGATATCCTATTATTAGTAGATGTATTTGAGAATTTCAGGAAAACATGTTTGGAATATTACAAATTAGATCCATGTCATTATTTCACATCCCCTGGTTTATCTTGGGATGCTATGTTGAAGATGACTAATATCAAATTAGAACTTATGACTGATATTGATATGTTTCAGTTTATTGAAAAAGGTTCACGAGGTGGTATCAGTTATATTGCTAATCGTTATGGTAAAGCAAATAATAAATATATGAAAGAATACAATAAGAAAGCGCCCTCAAAGTATATCATGTATCTTGATGCAAATAATTTATACGGGTCGGCTATGAGTCAGTATCTACCCACCGGCGGATTCAAATGGATGACACAACAGAAAATTGATGAATTGAATTTAGCTAAGTATAAAGAAGACAGTAAGAAAGGATTGATATTAGAAGTAGATCTCAGATATCCCCCAAAATTACATGACCTGCACAATGACTACCCACTGGGACCAGAAAAGGTAAAAGTAACAAATGATATGCTATCTGATTACTGTAGAAAAATATCTGAGAAATATAATATATCAACTGGGTTGGTTCACAAGCTTATCCCAACCTTAAGTACAAAAGAAAAGTATGTTTTACATTATAGAAACCTTCAGTTATATATGGATCTTGGTTTGAAGGTTGTCAAAGTACATCGAGTACTAAAGTTTAATCAATCCCCCTGGTTAAAACAGTATATCGATTTCAATACTGAAAAAAGGAAAAATGCTAAAAATGCTTTTGAAAAGGATTTCTTCAAACTGATGAATAACAGTGTATTCGGTAAAACAATGGAAAATATCAGAAAGCGAGTAGATGTTAGATTAGTTACTGATGAAAATAAATTATTAAAATTAACCAGTAAGCCAACCTATATCAGTAGTAAGATCTTTAATAAGAATCTGGTGGCTATACATAAAATAAAAGAAACCCTCACTCTAAACAGACCAGCATATGTGGGGATGTGTATCTTAGATTTGAGTAAGACTTTAATGTATGATTTCCATTACAATTATATTAAAGATAAATATGGAAGTAAAGCCAAGTTGCTATTTACAGATACAGATAGCTTAACATATGAGATTGAAGCTAAGGATGTGTATCAAGACTTTTGGAAAGATAAGCATAAGTTCGATAATAGTGATTACTCTGAGAGCTCACCATTTTATAATAAAGATAATAAGAAAGTGATTGGTAAAATGAAAGATGAAGCAGCGGGAGTTCCAATCACAGAGTTTGTGGGCTTACGGTCAAAAATGTATAGTTACATGAAAGATGATCAGAAAGGAGGAAAGACTGCTAAGGGAATTAAAAAGAATATCATCAAGAAAAACATCACACATGAAAACTAAAAAGATACACTCTTGAATAATAAACAGATGTTTCACAAAATGAAAACAATTAGAAGTGAGAAACATAAGCTCGGCAGCTATGAAATAAACAAAGTATCACTAAGCTGTTTCGATGATAAAAGATACTTGCATGATGATGGAATAACAAGCTATGCATATGGTCATAAAAATATCAAAAGTTGGTTACAAAAGTTGGTTACAAAAGTTGGTTACAAATAAATATAAATTTTTTTTGAAAGTTATATAAAGGTTTGGTTATAATTTATGTTATAATGACAAAAATTATAGTTAAAGATTGTGTTTACACTGCTCATCCAGTTTATAATATGTATGCTGGATCTGAAGATGGAAATATTATTAATATAATCAAACAAGTGCCTCATAAGGGGAACAAGAAAAATAATGGTTATATGCTTTGCCGTGTGAGAAAACATGGTCAATCATTCATCAATTCATATATGAATGCTATAATGGTTTAATTCCAGATGGGAAAGTTATCGACCACATCAATAATAATAAGGAAGACAATCGATTATCTAATCTCCAACTTATAACACAACAAAAGAATTGCAAAAAGTCAGCAAAGGATCGGGATTATACTTTTGTTTCACAAAATCATAAGAATAAAAAATGTGTGAAAGCAATAAATAAGAGCACCAACGAAGTGTCATATTTCAACAGCATGTACGCCATCCAGCAGCATCTTCAAATAAATGCTGGTATCGTCAAAATGGCTTGTGAAGGTATCAACAATTGTAAATCAGGTAAATCAAAGAAGGATGGTCATTGTTATACATTTGAATATATCAAACAAGAGGACTTACCAGCTGATTACAAAAAATCAGCTAATATCAGACCGCGAAAAGTATCAGACGAGGATAAAAAGAAACACCGATTGGAATGGTGGAATAAAGAATACAAATGTCCTAGATGTAGTAAAGTCATCAAAAATAACACTAAGTATAAGCACATCAAAAAGTGTAATAGACAAAAATAATAATATTTTTGGCTATCATTAATAGCAAAAATCAGTATTGATAACTGCAATTCATGATATAATATGATAATCATACTATATCATCTTATCAGTATAAGATTACATAACTTGTTCTTATATCATTTTCATATATTTCCTAAATCTTTCATTGGAATCCAGCTATTAAAATCATCACTATAGCCCTTCCACTTCACCAGAGCTTGTTTTTTCTTATAATCTCTGCGAATGACTTTATCAATTCGGAATACATCCTGTTTGGCTTTTAATAATTCAGGTTCATAAAAACTCCCTTGTATGTATTCATCATTGAGATCTTTTATTTTGTATGTTATTGGATTAGTGTATTATTGGATTATCAACAATGAACACTTCTTCTGTCCAATTTGGTGTATAACCCTTATCAAACACATTCCGTTTATATTTAGATATTCGGACCTTATCACCTATTTTAAATTTTGGTTTTTGTTTTGATGTTTCCATATCACCGTATAAATTGAAGTAAACTATACCCTCATTCTTTTTTTTTTTGAAGCTTCAACTGGTGTCATTTTTATGTTTGAATGTTTTGTGTTGTTGTACTGATTTACTAGTTTAGGTAACATGTCTAGATACACTGTATTACCCTGAACTGTGAACTGCTTCCACATTTTAGATTTAATTGTCCTATTCCATCTTTCAACTACTGATGACTTCTCTTCATTCTCAGTTGAGTACATTTGTATCCCATTTTTCTCTAATAGGTCTTTCAAATGTTTGTTATAGAACTCTTTTCCCTTATCAACCCATAGATATTGTGGTTTTCTACCTTCCTTGAATATTGTTTTGAATGCTTCAGTGACAGATTCACCTTTTTTATCTTTCAATGGAACGATCCAACCATATTTACTGAATACATCGATAACCATTAGAAGATATCTGTAACCCTTATTCCATTTACTAAACTGCTGCATTTCAACCAAATCACTTGCCCATATTTCATCGATATGATTTGTGATTACACGCCGCCGAGTGAAATTCCGTTTTATGGGTGTATGTAACTCATCAGCTAGTTTTTTTTCCAGTTTTCTTCACTCGACGGCTTTTCCCGTTTTTTGACTTCACACCCATACCTAATTTTGACTTAGCTGCTATAGCATTTCTAGCAATAGTATGTCCCCATTGTCGATCTTTCCAAGGAATTGCATCAAGAGCTTTAACCATCTTACGATCAGCTTCATTCTTACACTTCACTTGATCACTTTTTGGTTTATTACAACAAACTGAGTAATCAACATCATGCATACTGACTGCATCTGTTCTACCAGTTGGTTGTTGATATATCTCAAGTATCTGACCAGTATTGGGATCATACCTAAGTTGCTCTTCAAGAGGGTTTCCAGGTCCTGTATACTTATGTCCAGGCATCACAAAACCCTTTTTTGGTGCAACCTTGAGAATAGCCTTATGGATGTCTAACCCACTACCATAACCTTTCCATTTAATCCATGATCTACTACCTCCAGCATTTTTATAAGCTTTGTATTGACTCTTGTATTCAGCAACCAAAGTTCTACCCTCTTTTGCACTCACTTCAGGTCCTTTAAACAATCCAGGTGCAGTGACAACATCCCAAGCTTTCTTCCAATCTACAAATGGAAATGGTATTGGTAATCCTTTACCACTATGTGTTGGATCCAATTTTTTTGATAAATCTGATGTGAAACTGTCCAAAGCTTGATCAAGATATTGGTTAGCCGTCTCTTTTATTTTTTGTTTGACTATATCTGATTTAACAGCCTTTGCAGCACCAAATCGTCCAAGATTGAATAAACCTTTAACACCACTTTTAAGCAGTTGTTCTCCTAGTAAGCCCCCATCTTGTGAGGGCTTAATTAGTTTTTTTGGTTTTTAACAAATTTAGTCTTTGTTATCCCACATTCAGCACAAGTGCATTTTAACATCATACGCCCATTTTTAGCTTTAACATATCGTTCACTACCTGGAACGCATTCAGT
>JAEMPF020017735.1:0-12379 GCA_022496165.2 Catalaphyllia jardinei | reverse complement strand
CCCGTGCAGTGAGATGATGTGGAGTATATATGAAATAATTCATAATTCATTCATGGGTTCGAATCCCGTTGAAGCCCTCCTTTTCAGGCTCCTTTCCAGTTGCTTAAATTGAAAAGTTAACTGCGATGATCATTCTTCACTTGCATCTATAACCGCAGTTCAAATATCGCTCATGTTTAAAGGGAAGCGACGCTTCAATTATTTCCACACTTTTGCGCGTAAAGAATACAAACACTGTGTCAGTTGATCTACATCAAGAACGCATTAGTTTAAATAATTCTAAGAAACTGAATGGACTTGACTGTTATTCTCACAGGTATATTATGCGAGATAGAAGAAGGTGCGAAAATAGTAAACACGCGTCACGCGCTACAAATTATATCTTATTACTCTTTTGACTTCTACATATCTTTGCCTTCGAGTCTGTCCTTCAGAGCTCGTACGAGTTCTTTGCTAGCATCCACCTCCTTGTATTTGGTTGTCTTTTCTTAGTTGGCCAGAGGCTGGGCGGCTGGGTGCTCAGCAAAAGACTAGCAAATAAATCAGCTTGGTCGTCATCGAGTGAAGTCCTACTTCATGTCTTCAGCAATATAATAAATTTCAGAGTCTTCTGAGTCAAAATTCATTTTGGAATCCGACGAAGTAGAAGACATTGTTACTAAAAACAGAAATCTGTTGACTGTGGCGTCCGAGCGAAAAACTTGTGCGGCAAAATGGCTCCTACACTCGTGCAAAATAGAAGACCTAACTGGGACAGCCGAAGCGTTCGTTCTCGATTTGACGTCACGGCGTTAACTCTCCCCAGATTCCCCATGCGCGGTCGCGAACCATTAGAAACGGTTTTGACGGGGCATAAAAATTCAAGGATTTAACCAAATCGAAAGAAAAAATGCGCCAAATTACTCCACAAACTAAGCCTATTATTCTAGCGAAAAAAAAAATTGGTGTTAAGTGCACTTTAATTTTCGCGTTTTCAAAAAAGTCCTGAAATTAAAAACCTACGGTAAAAAGGTTACCGCGAAAATTAGCGACGGAAAATAAATGCCTTGGTGCTAATCATTTTTATACCTTTAAAGACTTCAGTTTACATGGTCTATGATGTGTCTTAAGTTCTTGTCATGTGTTAGGGTCATTTATATTAATCAAGTACGATCGATGTTAACGCTCTCTCCATCAGTATCACTAGTGTCTTCTTCTCGAAAACATGCATCCTAGTCCTGGTGCTGTTATCAAATATGCCATCTTGACTTGTTTTTGTCGTAGGATCAAATTCAATTAGGGAAGCGCCAAAGTGAAAGGTTGGAAAAAAGCAGAAATAACTAAGCTAGTAGACGGAAAGCCAGTGAAGACCCGTTTCTAAAGACATTGACAGTACTATTCAGATGTCTAGGTCTAGACATACCATAAATTATGGACTGCATACGACATCGTTTTAGGGTTAATAAGTTGTTCTTCGGCCAAGAACATTCCACATTTTGTTAGTTGCGTTTAGTACAGTGCGTGGATCCTCACTTTTCGTGAGTAATGCAGACAAACTGCCGGACGCCCAGTTTACCCAAAAAATTATACTTTATATACCTTTTTCGAGGAAAGTTTGTTATCTGTTGCTGTATTAAACGTTATAAGTGATAAGAGACAAGTTTTATTGGCAATTCTTGGTTTTCACCAACTTGTATCACGCAAGTAAAAACAGAAAAAAAAGCATCAACCATTCAATAGATAAAGTCAAGAAATGAGATATTGTAGAAGAGTAATAAAAATCCGAACAAAGCACACTGCCGAACTTAAAACATGCTAGCATATACATTTCTAAAATGTCTTTTACGTGACGAAGATAAAAATTCAAAAGTCTGTTTAATTTACTTTTGATTTTTTTTTTGTCACGTCAGGTCAAATCTAGAATAACTGAACCTATTGACATGTTGGCGAGCTGGTCAAAACCAACTAAATGAATAAATAAAAAAGTAAATAAATCAATAAACAAACAAATAAATAAATAAAAAATAAGCGCTTTTCACTATAACTAAATAGACTCTCCATTGTAAAGTTACCTGAAGCAGAATGAAGCCAGTAAACATTTATACAGCTGGGTTGATAACTGACAATAATAGAAAGCTCAGCTTCTCTTCTAGGGAAGCAATACCTCGGAAGGCGGAGTCAGTGGGCCTCAATGATCATCAGCCTTTAGTCCTGATACCCACCCTTCTCATTTGCTAATAAATAGCTTGTTGCCGACAAAGCAGATCTTGTGCTTTCGACTGTATGTACGCTGTTTAAAATCTTTCGTGTGTTTTTGATTTCCAGGTATCCATACAAATCTAGTCAACGCACGTAATACTCACGTACCTCACCACGATGTTTCTTCCACATATCAGCGATCAGGAAATTTCCAAAGATGAAGTTAAACGTCTTGAGGTCGAAGGACGGGATTACTGCGTTTGCCACGGGATGATTCATAAAGGCCCTAAGGGAAATTTTGAGCACATTCCCTTCACCCTGTATCCTTCGCCAATTCCACAGAAGATTTTCACAGCTGCAAGAGAAGTGCAGACGGATTTTAACTTGCTAGTTCACAACGTCAGCCAGGACTTCAAATTCACAAAGAATGCGCTGATGTGGTTAGTATTAATATTACTTGCTAATCATAGTGGTGGAAGGGGGAAAATTTCCATTCTGATTATTTTCCTTGTCATTTTCCTTGGCGGCTAGAACTAGTCACATCTCGATCTCTTTCTAGTTTAATCATTATAGATAACCTAGCTCGGCTCATGGCTTTTTAGCAAACCACTTTTAACGAGAAACAATTGTTGTACCTTTTACAGCCAAAGAACTTGCCGGTATCCTTTCACGTTCGGGCCTAACAAGATGTGTTGTATCAATTTCCCATTAGTTTGATGGGCAAGAGATATTTCTGCAGGTATCCAGACTTCCTTAAATGAGCCATTTATTTACTTGTTTTATCTCACTCTAGTACAATCGCTGCTGACCCCTTCACATCAAAACTCTTTGACATTTACGACAAAGTTCGGCAGCAAGGGAGCGCCCAGGTAAGATTTTCCTTGCCTTCTCAGTCCACCTCTTCTTTCGTTTTTCTTTCCATCTAGGCTCCATCTACTTTCTACCCATAAAAGGTTGTACGACATCTAAAAGAAAGTTAATGATACAATCTAATAATATTCCCTCTTCTCGGAAGAAAATTGATTGAGCCGTGGGAAGATAGCAAAGTGACTTAAGAGCGCTTTTTCAAATAGAATGCAACTATAGTCCTGACACAAGTACATCAGTTTTGCATATTTTAACGTAGCCGGGACTGATCACCAGGGAATTTATCTTTGACCAGGAACTTTTCCCACTTGACCAGGTGCATTCTTTGTTTCAGCCTATCTCACTGGGTATTTTTCGTTCCGATTACTTCATTGAGACAAGCGGTGGACAGCAAGATGAATGCGGCAGCTCTAGTATTCAGCCTGCCACTAATGGTGACACTGACCTCATCCACATCAAGCAAGTTGAAATGAACACCATGTCTCTTGGCGGCACCACATTTGCTTCCCTGGTCCCCGAAATGCACAGGTAACCAGCCCTCCTTCACATGCTTCCCACACGTTGCTCACTGTGTTGTGGTACGGCTTTTCGCGTCATATCCCGTTCAATGTTGTCCCATTCTTTCCATGAGATGCTTTAATGCCTGAAGACAAGGGCTTGGGGTCATTCAAATGTCTTAAATTTAATTTTGAGTCTTCTCAATGTCTTTATTGTGGGAAATTGAGCAGACACGAATTACACGTTGCTTACTTGAATGTCGATTACCACACAAATCCAATTATTTTATTGTTAACGTTGTATCCTATATTTAGTCAAATGAGATTCGCTTTTGACTACCGTCTGTCTCATCTACGTTTGGGAACGTTTAAGTCAACTAGTGGACCAACTAGTGAATCAAATGTAGCAACAGCTCGGACAAGGAAACAAAACTAGACTTTCGAGGAAGAAAACTATATGGAGTACAACAAACGTAGCACTCCTCCATGAGAATGGCTGATCGAATAAATGCTCTTAACGTAAAATAAAGTCACAGTCGCTTGGGCGAGTGTAGTCCTGCAAATCAAGGACTGTTTATGATAGCATTGACGGACGTTTCGATAGGCTGATCGGAAGTTATCATCAGAGGCAAGTAATTTGTCCAACGTCAGTAGATGGTATATAATTCTTCCTAAAAAAGGATAGAAAGCAAAAACTGTAGTCAGTGGTTGACCAAAGTCAGGATCGCTTTTAATGCTGATAGAGGCTCCATCTGACGATGCCTGAACAAAAGCATTAACCCTTCTCCAGGTTGCTCACATTTTAACTAAATTTCCATTTTTGTTTTTCTTGGGAATGGTTGGCCAGGTGGTGGGGGCTGATAGAAGAGAAACTTAAGAAATCTATTCACTCTGACAGTTTTTGGAGTAGCGTTGCAATTGCGTTCACAACATTGGCACATTAATATTACTAAGACTCTGAGCTATCTTGATTTCACTTCGTTGTAGAACGAGACGAGACAAGACTGATGATACCTTACCATAAATTGAACAACTTGATGTGAGTCGCTGACACTAAATTACTTTTTCTATACCCTAGATATCTTTTGCGTTTGGTCGGCCGACAAGAAAGCAAGGTAGCTTTGTTTTGATGTTGCTATTTCTTGAGATCCATGATTCGCCGCTGAAAACTTTTCAGAGTTTTATGAGCATTTGAAACCAATTGACTACTGACTGTGTTTCCGTTTTTAGGTACCGCCAAACAACGCTTTGGATGAATTGGCCGACGGGCTCATAAAGGCTTGGGAGCTATATGGAGAAGCAAGGTTGTTATGTGTACTGTCTAGCCCTGTGTATTTGTTTGTCTCTTTGTTTTATGTTGGTATTTTTGCTTTGTAAGAAACTAAGGTGTTCTAAATTTCTATGCAGAGCTGTCATAATGTTCGTTGTTGATCCTGAAGAATGGAATGTCTACTGCCAAAGAATGGTAGAATATCGCATTAAAGAGAGGTAATCGAATGCATGCCTAGTCCTCTGGTTCTTTCATGTTTTTTCACTCAAATCGTTCCGTTCGGGTTGTTCGAAACTTAAATATCAGAGTAGGACGAATGATGCAACACTCGTTCGTTTTTTATTGGCCTCAATCCAGCTTTACTTTGGATAACTTAGCTTTGTAACCTTACTTTATTTTCTGTCAACTAAAGTTGCACTGGTCATTCTGGGAACTGTTATATTATAGCTGCAAATTATTGGGCAGTTTTGTCTGCAGCATATCAGTAATTGTGCGTGTTTCAACTGTTTAAGAGCCAACAAGTATATTACATTGTAGACACAATGTAAAATTTCCAAATATGAACAAATATGAACATAATGCTCTCAATATCAGCAAACGTGACCTAAGGAAACGTGGACAAAGTTTTAGGTGATATTCCAGACACGATTTCGCAGGATACTTGTTGAAAAAACGTCTAAACACAGATCTTTTTCGCTGATAACAAACAAAATATCAAAACACATATCTTTTATCAGTAACTTCAAAGAAGAGAAGTTGTCGAGTATCTCGCAACTTTAAACACACTTTTTTTTGCAGAAACTCCACCGTGGAGGTGATCAGGCGAAGCCTGACCGACATTTTTAACAACAGTGCAGAGGTGGACAAAAATAACAACAAGAGTCTGTTCGTGTAAGTTGTTTGTTTGTATTTCCTAAAGCCTTGCCCTCAGTCAGGTCCTTCGTTTTAAATTGAGCCTTGTGTTGGGAGTATACTTGACAACACACAATGTTAGCTTAAATACAATCAAGCAAGTTACTCACCTGAATTAAGGCATGAGTCTCACTTATGTCCGATGTTTTGCACATTTTTTTCTAAATTTAATCTTTTTCCTAAAATATTGGCTTCTAATTGTCTGTTTTTATGTAAAGTGATATTTTTTCTGACAATTTACTCGACTTAAGTGGTCACGTGATTGACCACGTCCTAAATTGAAAGAAATATGATCATTTAAGTTACAAGATGTAAACGTACTAGAAAACTCTCGTTTTTCGTATTAAACCTTTGCCTTACCTGCTTATATGTCGTTCTAAACGGGGATTTTGAAAATGTTTTATTCTTTTGTCATTATATCCAACTTTGCCTAGCCCCAGTCCCTCTCCAATGGCTATACGTTGTAATTGAAACAAAAGAAATAAATCTTTCAAACCCCGTTTAATTCTCTAAACTGGGTGGTTACAGCAATTAGCATAAAACAAACTTAGTCAAGAATTACAATTGAAACTATTGTAAATTTGGATTCAAATTTATATAAACAACTGGGCGTGGCAAGTCGCGTGACCAAGGAGCAAATTTCTTGAAACCAAAAATAAAAAGCATCTTTCAAATACTTCACCCTGTACAAGTTTATAAGCGATAGCCTAAATGTATTTTAAATTAGACCACCCCCTCCAAAATATAGCGAGACCCTTTCCTTAATTCAATTGAGTATTACCACACTGGATGTTTGGTTAAATGAAGTCCGACCCAGGGAGAGGCAGCTTTAGATTTTCACGAGAGCGTGTTTCCTCCCCCCATTTTGCATACTTAAACTTTGAACGTTTCGAGTAACTTGCCTAAGTGATGCACCAGTTTGTATTCCCGGCCTCTCAAACAGTGGAAATCATAGAGTGGCACATTAATGTAACAAACAGGATGTTAAATGTTTGAACGCACTGGTGCTTGCGCAGTGGAATCAATCTTAAGTAACGACTGGGCGACTTGGGGCTTGAATCATTTGTCTGGCTTTTTTTTTCGGACATTCAAGACTGTGGCACTCTTAAATTTTAGCACATCTCAGCGAATGATTTAAATGGTCACAGCTTTCGTCAGTGTTATAAAGATCTTTACAACTCCACAGTTAAGCATGTTTAGCCATCTATTGTTTCAGAAATCTTGCTTGTACCGAGGGCGACTCTCTTTAGTTTATATACTAATGCTGGTGATAAATTAAATTTGCTTTTCTGCTGTAACAGAGATGGGCTGGAAGTTGCTGTGGCCTACTTCAGGGCCGGTTATGCTCCAAAACACTACCCAAGTGAAAAGGTATAGCTGATACGTCCATTCCGTCTGATTCATGGTCTATTTTATACATAACTACTTCAGCAAACAACCCTGTCTCCTTCAATCGATTGCAATAATCACATCGGACTACAGCAGCAATGATTACTCGAAAGTATTCACTGACCTCGATGCTCAACTTCGTGCGATAAATTACCTTATCTCCGACAGATGCTGATAATAACATAATACTACTGAAAAAAGACTTCCATTTTCGATCTCTTACCATTACATCCAGTTTTGTTTATTTTTGTACCACAACAAAAACGATCTTGGTATGAAAATTCTATGGTTTCAAACATCGCCTTCTTACGTTTTTGTTTCTTTTTAGAGCTCCGATAAAAATGATACTGGCACTAGATTAGATTTCTCGATTGTTTCAGGGAGATTTTCACTTAGTTTGCCACATATTGCCTCAGTTTTGCATTAACACGCGCTGTGATTGCTTGAAAATTCATGTCGCCGCATTTTCCCACCGCTAATTTTGTTTGTTTGTTTGCTAGGAGTGGTCAGCTCGTTTAACATTAGAATTATCGGGTTGTATTAAATGCCCGACAATAGCGTATCAGCTGATAGGAACAAAGAAGATGCAGCAAGTGTTGGCTAGTCCTGGAATATTGGAAAGGTATGTAATAACTAACTAAGAAAATACCATGATATCATGTAGTAAACATTTCTCTGTGAAAAGTAGAAACTGAAAACATTATCACAATTTTTTTCCTATAAACTAGTAAATGTATCTCTTTATAAGGTACTAAACTGTTACTTTCCTGATCATCAGTTAGCGTATAGTAGCTCTCAAGGATTTTGAAAAGTAAAGCAGTTTTCCAACATACAAAACTGTTCAGTTTATTGTTGACCCCACTAACCTTTTACTCAGAGAGAAAGAGCTAAATGAGGAAGTCTCAAAAACCAAGTTTTTAATACAGTTTTGGTAACATTTTCTCCAGGTTCCTACCCAACAAAGAGTCGGTGGACAGAGTGAGAAGAACTTTCGCTGGACTGTATTCACTTGACCTGGTAAGAACATTATATTGTAGTATTTTTCATTGTATCCTGGGTATAAAAACATAATATGAAGCAGTGTTTTTCTTTTCTTTTCATGGGGAAAAGCACGATATTACTCAGAACCTAAGCAAGCGGTACCGTATTTCCGAGATCTGGAAGTTTCGTTCAAAAAGAATTAAACAAGCAAAAAAAAATTCGTCATAGTATAAGCCTACACTCGCAACACATAAACGCCACTACTAAGGGCATCTGCATAGCTTCGTCTAACGTTTACAGTTTTCCCTGCCCCTTTGTCAGGGAATTCCAATGCATATTAAAACAATCATGGGTGTTTATGTAAATGTGTATGTAAATTGCAAAAACCTCTGAGGTATCATATGGGATACCTGACAGATAAAGTAGGCTTCAACCACGCCCATAACATGAGGTTGTGATACGATACATTGGTTTGCTTCAAAATTTTACGAGAGCATTTTCCAGGCTGCCGGCTTTATTACCCAACTGCTTGCTGTGGTTTCCTTGAGTTTTTTGTTTGTTTTGTTTTCGTTTTCTTTTTTTAACTGGCTGTGGATTGACTTTGAATTTGCCACACAAGTGAAGGGTTACAATGATTTACCGCTGGGACTGAAATGTGTCTTCCGATAATAGGGAGCTTAAGCAACCACGACGACGACAGGGTGGACGACGACCGGAAGTAACGTGAAAGTCAGTGCGCAAGCGCGATCTAAGAATTTCGTTGTCGTCCCCTCGTGGACGACGTCAAAAGGAGTAGTTTCACGTCGTCGTGAACTTAGCTGAACTTGAAGAGTTATAACTTCCTGAAAGGAACGAATTTACTATCGTTCGGCATAGCATTCAAGTGGTTGGAGTTTTTATTCTTTTGTGTGGTTGTTTTGAAATCCTCTGTTCGCTTTATTGACTACAAAATTGACTTAAACACTTTTCGTCCCTCACACAGAAGTGACAGCTATCACAACAAGTCAGCCAGAAAAACCAACGTGCAAGCGGGCCCAAGCGGCTGAACTTTAAGTATAAATGAAAGCTTAAAGCTTACTGTTTATCATTTTTCTTTAAAAAAGAACATATTGCAATATCATATACCTTTGAAGACCGTTTTATTACACTAAAACGTGATTCTATTTTTATGAAACTGCTGGAGAAACCATTTTAAAATCTTGCACTTAGTACTGGATTCAGTTCGCTTTAAGGCTTTCTCAAGAGCAGCGAAAGAGTTTAGTATGCTGCAATGGTGTGTTTACTCTTATGTTCTATGTTTCCAAAATATTTAATTTTAGCCGTACAGCTGAAAACATGAACCATGCGAAGCGACAACGCTGCCGTCTCTCACGCGTCGATTGCCGATCGCTCGAATTTCGTGTCTGATTGTAAACAAATGCAGGCGCGTTGAAAAAATGGAAAGTACATCAACCTGAAACGAAAAACATATCAGGCAAACAAGTTGAAAAATAGGTTTGAATTATGTGGGTGAAAGCTACAAAGTTTCCAATGAAAAACATAGTTCGTAAAATTTATTATTTTTGTAATGTTTACGGTGACTTAATTCAATAGATTTATTTCGTGACTCCGCCGTCGCAGTCTGAAAGTTTGTCAAATATCGAGTAACTCGCCGTCGATCTCAAGCGAGCTGTAAATTTCCCCACATACTTTGGCAGCCTTAATACAACCAAATGTACGAACAGATCAAAAGTGGGATAGTTGATTTGTAGCATTAGCACTCGCTACATTTGGCCGACACGAAAATAATAAGCATGATATGGTAATGTGCTGAGATGGTGCAACTACGGTTCTAAATTAACAGCATGCAGAAGTCCGAGATGACCTCAGTATTCTAGTTGATCAAAATATTTGTATAAACCATGCTGAATAAGGGAACCAGCTTAGCAATTTTTTCAATCATGTATTTTGTATTTCGGCGAGTCACTTCAGTACTCGGCGTTTTCATCAAAGTCAAATTCTGGGTTAGCTTCGCTTTTAAGAAAAAGAAAAGCCTGGATTTTGTTTTTAGCTCTAATGCTTCTTATCGCCAATAAAACTCTGACCATGACTGAGATGAATAAGCGATGTCCACGCTAAATACGGAGCGAATCTGAACGAAGTTCTTTAGTCGTCGTCCTTGAGCATCCTCCTCGCTTAAGTTTTCGTCGTCCTCTGAACCGGTCGTTGTCGGTCGGGGCTTTCATGGGGCTTTAGATCCCTAATGTTTACACTGCTGTGTACTGAAAGTCTCTCAAGCATACGTAGTTGAAAAAACTGCTTTCATTTGTACCTAAATGCTTCAAAGCCCCCCCGCCCCCCCCCCCCCGACTCCCCTTCTCCACAGGACTTATTCACAAAACGCACCATTTGCTTTGATCTCAGAAAGATATAATATACACGTTACGCTACCTCGCTCAAAGACTGAATTTCTGAAAAAGTCCTTATCATACCGTACACCCATTTTATGGAAAGTATTGAAGTGATAATTACAGGGCTTATGAATTTTTAAGTATTTTTAAAAGTAGTTTAAGAGATTCTAATGTATGATATAGTTCTGTTTTAGTATGACACGACCACATCAGATCTGCTGCTCTGAGGCAAATCGAGTAGTAATAATTACTTCCTTGTTGTTGTTAAGATCAGCCCTCTCTCATGTTGAATGCGGTAGGGAATATGAGTACTGGAATTAATCATGTTGAGACTTTTGATTGTAGGGGCCTGAAGGGGACCACAATATGGAGCGTTGCCTTAAAATGGCTGAAAAATTCGTCATGAAGCCTCAAAGAGAAGGCGGAGGTATTATGAAAAAGTTCTATTTTTCTTCATATAAAAAACAAACATGCGCAGTTTCCCAATTTTAATTTCATCATTATCTGACTTTTTGCCCCAAATGTTCAAGAGTACAACTTTTCACTTGTCTGCCAGGGAGTCTCCATGCATGATTTAGTTACGTTTTTCGGGGAGGCTCCCCGCAAGAGAAGATGAGGCGAGAGAACACATCCCCCTGCCCTATGATAATCTTTTCCAATCTATTTTAAGCTTCGCGTCACGCTGTCAAAGTTATTTTCAGTGTCGGTCCCAACGGTCCCAAAGGCTGTGTCCATCTAAATAAGAAATTGAAAATTTAGCGAGTTAAGAGAAAAAAACGTTTGTTTTGGACTGCCGCACTGTTAGCATTGGAAATTAACAATTTTCAGAGCTGGGCAGAAAAATTGTACGTGCCGAAGCCGTAAAATAGAAGTCGTGTCATTCCCCTGCATGAATGATGAATGATTAACACAAAGTGCCAAGAATCGAATTTCTAACCTGCTTGAAATTCCCCTTCTCGGAAAGTGCGGAACGGATTTAACCGAAAAGTATCTCTTTAGAAAGGTACTTTAAAGCACAAGACAGCTAAAATATTTGTTTCACGTTTGTTAGTGCTTTCGCCCCAAAAACACCAGTGCAAATGTTTGTATATTTAATTAGTATAATTCGAGAGCCTACAGCCTCGTCGGCTAAGTATCAGACGATATTCCGCGCGATTTCGCAGGATAATTGTTTTATTATTCAACAAATTGATAACAAAACAGCGTAACATTTTTAAATCTCTCTGTCGACATTTTCTCACTTCACTTTTTCTTCCCACGTACGAAGCTACGTATATCGCCGGATATCTGTTACCTACGGATGACAGATATCCAGAGCATCATGACCATATTTGGATAGTGTTACAATTTGTTGAAGAATAATTGCTAATTAGTATAATTTCAGAGCTGAACAGAGTTTCCAGCAATCTGATTGGTCGAGCGATTCCTTATATGACGCTATATAAACCGCTCCAGGCGGTTTATATAACATTTTTGAGGCCTGGCTACTGAGCTTGCCACCTTTGCTATCTCAGCAAGTAAACATGGCGGCAGTTGGTGAATGAATTTTTCATCTATTCGGAAGTTATCTCTCTAAGTCCAGGATATTTGAAAGGATGGAGAATTTTCACAATGACTGCTGTCATCCTTGGACCAAAAATCCTTTCAAGAACTCGTGTTGAAGGCAGTTAAGAATCGTAAACGCAGTGGTTTACGTTGATTGCCACGGGTGATTGCCAGCAGGTCGGATCGATTGACCGAAATATGTTTTTCTCCAAACTAAATAATAGCGGTCAACCTAGAGGCCATTTGATTCGAGTTTTGAATGAAAGGAGCGTAAATGACGGTGGCGATTTTTGACTTCTGTGGTTGGTGATTCTCAAATCAGCTTGATATAGTGTCGGAGACACATTTTA